>JARQWZ010003056.1:0-152500 GCA_033150135.1 Gobio occitaniae
TAAGTTTAGTAATTACATCTTCAATAGTGTAATTGCATTACTGTAGGTCTACAAACTACTGTTTTAATATATCAAACCAACAATATAAAACTGTTACAAAAAAAACATCTGATTAACTTGCCAAAGTAACGTTATAGACATCATCATATTTTTGAAAACAAAGTAGTCAACTTTAATCACATTTAAATTTACCTCTCTCTCTCTCTCTCTCTCTCTCTCTCTCTCTCTCTCTCTCTCTCTCTCTCTCCTCTCTCTCTCTCTCTCTCTCTCTCTCTCTCTCTCTCTCTCTCTTATTTCCTTTTTGCCCTGTTTTAGGATGAGGTTTCACACTCACCAAAGGGGACTGAAGAACCCCACCCCCCACAGATATAGGCCTCCATGTTGACATTTTTGGAGTAATATATAACATTATATATTTTTTTCAATTACTGCAAGATATGCATGAACATGTATATACAATATTTTGAAAAGAAGATAAAAATAGTACTGCAGTACGTTTTCTGTGTGTGTTCATACTGCATGGGTAAATACATCTGCAATAGGCTACGTGCACAATAGAACTTCCGGTTAACTTCCGTGTTTGAGTGTGCGCTCGGCTACTTCCTGTCGCTAGTTTCTGAGGCGCTAGTTTTTGAGTAGACGTACAGTAGAAAAAGTTTCAATATGAGCTGGATTTCGGGTAATAAGAGAGGCGGTTGGTGTACCAACGCGTGAAAAAGACCGCACTCCATTGTTGTGTACCCCTGTGTGCGAATTCGTCAGGTACAACAGTACTATAAGCTTTCATAGCTTTCCAGTGGATGTGTCGGTGAGAGCCGAATGGGTGGTAAGAGTGCGGCGGGACGACTTCACCCCAAGCAAGACAAGTCGTGTTTGCAGCAGGCATTTCAAAAAGGGCGATTTTGTTAACAACCCGGGGTAAACTGAGGAGGTTGAATAAAGGGCCATTCCTGCTCTTTTTTCCTGGAATAATTTTCAAATACCGGCGCCGAGGGCGAGCGTGTGGGAGCGGGAGACCCAGAGCGGATAGCCCTCCTCCTGCCCATGAAATCAACTACAGAAGAGGAGATGGAGGTGGCTACCCTGGCACCAGATCACGATTATTGTATTACTCCTACAACAGCAATGGTCGCAGATCAGCTCGCTGAGAAAACGATACACTTCGCCAGAAAGTAAAGGAGCTCGAACTACAAATTCAGGCTCTCCAGCTACGGAGTTGTTTTGGACTGAAGCGCTTTGCAGGAATCGGACGAGGACATCCGATTTTATACCAGGTAAGTCCATAATTAAGGTGTTTTGAATTGCAGGAAGCTGATGTCTTGTACCATATTAACAGGCCCCATGGACAAAAAAAAAAAAATTCACGCAAATCATGTAATTTAGTGAAAGTAAAGGGGGCTACTACACATGTAAAATGGTTGCTCCACTAAAGTACACCTTACAAGAGGATTAGTATTTTCCTTCAAGTGTACATCAAATATCAAATATTAAAAGTAAAAGTAATGACTGACATAAGGATATGATCAGGCCAAACTTGTGCTACTTACTGTACAGTACTCAGATGTGTAGACACAACCTTTTATTGTCTTTTCTTCATGTAAAACAAATGTAGTATAATAATAGTGGAAATAACATCATAATTTAAAGTCTAACTTTAAAATGCATGTTTTTATGTATCCTTCTCACATTTGTAATATTTTGGTCAGTCAATAAGAATAAATTATGTCGTTTTAGATTTTTTTTGACCTGAATTAAGTTTCATGTCTATTCTTGGTTCGCTTAACTAGTCGGAGGATGATATAGGTTATAGAAAGTAATAAGTAATTAAATAATTTTTGGAGAGTAATTTGTACAGTAATCTAATTATTGAAGATGTTAATTACTATCTAGTAATTCCATAATTTTGAGTAACTTACCCAAACCATTCTAACCACATGTTATTTTGTGTATTTTGTTTAAAAGATTCCATTCTTACGACCACCTGATGGCATTCTGGAGGCTCATCGAACCAGCAACATCAAGGATGATCCGTGTGACAAGTGTGGCAAGAGAAGCATCGGCCTCTGTGGCAGAGAAGACACATCAAACAGATTCAACTAAGTTGCTGCCCATAGATGAGTTATTTCTTTTTCTAAATTATCTATCAACCGGATGCACACAGAGAGGAGCTTGGCCACCGATTTAACATCCATCGGACAACAGCCAGCAGGATCATCACAACCTGGGCCAACTTTCTTTACTGTGTACTGGGGAGCTGTGTGTATCTGGATGACACCTGAAGAAATCACAGCCAACCTACCTCCTGAGTTCAAGGAATATGCAGACACTCAGGTCATTGTTTGACTGCACAGAACTGCGGTGCCAAACTCCATCCTCACTTGTGCTACAGAGTGAGGTGTACTCGCACTACAAATCACACTGTACCTTCAAGGCCATGATTGGCATGGCACCACATGGTCCTCTGACATTTGTTTCTGCACTCTATGGGGGCTCTATCAGTGACCGTGAGCTCTTCAGATTGTCTGGCATCATACCTCTCCTGTCCCCCTGACATGGCTGTGATGGTGGACAAGGGCTTTAGGGTGGACAACCTTGTGGCCAGGAAAACTTCACAGGCCTGCCTTCCGCTCCAACAAGGACCAAATGGCAGCACAGGACGTCCTGGAGACCCAGTCGATTGCGCGGCTGAGAGTTCATGTTGAAAGGCTAATCAGGCGGGTTAAGGAGAACAAACTTTTTGACACTGTAATCCCTTTGTCTATTTCAGGAGCATTAGCCAACTTTTCACTGTATCTTGTATCTTGTGCAACTACCAAAAATGGACCTCTGGTCAAAGACTGGAGAGAACACAAGAGCCAGGTAGGAAATCTGACTGTTTGCTTCATGGCTGGCTGCTCCTCTTCCTCAATTTCCTTTTTTTTTTTTTTTTTTACAAACATCATACTGATTCACACCACAATTTAGTTTTTGCTTACATTTACTGCCATTTTTAACTAATAAATTATTTATTTGAAATTAACTTGGTCTCCTTTTTGTTGTTTAATTTCCCCTCCTGCCTGACTCATTGAATATTAGTTTAACATCTAGCAATTACATTGGTATGGGTTCACCTTTGCTGTGTACACTTTAAGTCCAGTGGTCAATCCTAAACGTGTTACAACTCTGTTTAGCACATTTTCTGATTAGTAACGTGACAAATTTAAATTAACTTAAAATAACCCACTTGAAGGCTTCACATTATAATTAAATATCAACAAGAACACGAGAGTTCTTAGAGTTTTTGTTTTACTGATAATTCATTTTATTACAGCAAATATTTGTGTAGGTATGTGTAGAAAAAAAGAAGTCTGCTTTCTCTCTTATTTTCTGCATCACACTACTGTCCCGGTATATTCTTTGAAATCAGGGTGTCTTCCTCCGCAAACACCACAAATCGCACCACTCCATCCCTGTTAGGAGCAGCTGACCCTGCACCTGCCAGTAGTAGCCATGGACCCTGCTTCAATTCCAGGCTGCCGTCTTTCATTTGCAGATGGGATAATCCACATAGCTCTTAACATTTGGACATTTTATTTCCACAAGGCCGAATTCAGCTACTTTCTGTTGGGTCAAAGACAACCCCATCTGGGGACGTACCTAGCCCATGGAGTGTCGGGGTGTATAATGAAGCCACAAGGGGTAGTAGTTCCACCCTCTTGAGCTTGCAGTACTCTTCGATGGCATCAGCTTCCATTTCGAGACCCCTTTTCATTGCTGCTGTCTGACGGACCCCTTTGAGCAGCCGGTCTGCCATCTTATCTAAGGTGCATGGTTTAGCATGGCATATTTCCCCAAAATGTGAGGAAGTGAGTCTGGGTTTTCTCAGCCTATGCCAGTCCGCTGATGAACTTTGACTCTTAGTTGCATCCTCTATTTTATTAGCCATCTCCCAGGTAACCTCAAGTGACTTGAAGTGCAGTTGTTGATGCTCAGTGAAAACAAACATACAGCATGATGTCTCCAGTCTGCAGCCAGCCAATGGCAAATCTGGGCATGGTGGAGCATCATGGTGAGCAACAGGGCGACTTCTTGCCTTGGGTTGTTGGTATGACAGGGGGCTGCCTGCTTGTACCAAACCGAGTGCAGAGTCCACTAGTGGCACCTCACAGGTGATACCCATTGTACAAATGGTTGGTGCAGAAACAGGGGTAAACTCTTTGTAGATCTCCGACACTCTGAGAACAGACAGATCCAGTAACTCTCCACTGATGGCTTTGTACAGTGTGGACCTATTTGAAACAAATTGAGAAACATGAATTAATATTAGATATTTTAAAGAATGCCGGTAACTAGACAGTTAACATTAGCCATTGACTTCCATAGTATTTTTTACTACTACAGCCTATATGTTAAAATATAATTCAATTAAAGTTAAAATGTTGTAATGTTGGTCTGTGACCAATAAGTTTTTGATCTAAAAAAAGAAAGATGCACAAAAATGACTCTAACATGACCATATTAATTGATTCTAAATTATTTAGTTTGCTACAAACAATGTGCAATCTGTAAAACAAAAACCTCAAAATTAAAGTTGAAATGGTACACTGTTGAAAAGTTTAAGTATATACCAACAATTTTGTATGTTTATTATTTAATTTTATGTTGGTACATTTTTGTGACGTACACCTGTTTTGGCCTGACATCCATTGAAATGGACAAAAAATGTTTTACAATTAAAGCCAAACATTTTTATCATTTATAGAAGCCACATGAGCTGGGAAAATGTACTTTTATATTTTTCAGAAACTTTAAACATAATTCTGGTCTGAAGGGGTTAAATAATAGATACTAACTACAAGCCAAGTTCTCACCTTACTCCCTCAGCCATGGTCCTCTGCTTTGGTTTGGCAGACATCACAGCCATCTTCTCGACAGGGCCTGGTTTAACACCCTGTGTATATAGGCAATAAGCAGTGATGTGTGTGTGTGTGTGTGTATGTGGGTGTGTGCAGATGTAGTATTGAAATTGTTGTTACATTATTCCAAGACTTGCCAGGGTTCTTGGCTTGTGCCACTGTTGTTCACTCTCCGTACAGCTCAGCACTGGTGGAACAACTGGAATGTCTAGCTGAGAATAATGTGCAGACTGGAAAAGTAGAGCCACACAATGGTTACAGAGCACTGATCCAGCTACACATGTACAGCTGTGATGAGCCAGCTCAACAGGGATTGAGTCCTTCAGCCCCACCTGTAACAAGATGTTTAAAAAAAAAATTATATATATATATATAAAGTAGTATAACTGATGTAATAAATTTATATGGACTACTCAAGTAAGCTACTATTTATGTTTGTACACTTTTAGTTAAAATAGCTAGTAAAAAAAAGTTAACTTTTTTTCTTGTAAGCACTGTTAGTAATTTCTTTCTTTTAATGTGGTCAGTGGAACAGTCTATTTGATTTGCAGGTACACTCAGAATCCCCACTAAAAAAGTACCAAGATTTCAGTATACCTACTTAGACTTAGCAGGTTTACATAAATTTATATACCTATCTTATGCGTTTCACCTTTCACCTGGGATGTTCAGAATACCTGGAAAAACAAACTATACTACACCACTGATTGCTGTTAGTGAAAACATTGTAGTAACGTAGCACTAAACGTATACTGGTCGTTTTTACCGTGAATGGGGGACATGGTCAACCAAATGAACATGGTTAACCTACAGCAAAGAACCAAAAGAACACGATTGAACCAAATGAACACGATTAACCCTGGAACATGGGTAACCATCTTAACGCTACACTCATCCTACACTTAAACTGTGAGGTGGTTTAGATCTGTCCATTGACGGATGACATAACGCCCTCACACACACTACTCCTGTCACTGGATCTTTCTTGGACACTGAGAGGAAATACAAAACTCACATTAAAAATACACACAACAGTTGATAATCATATCAACATAAGGTATTTAATAACACTAATAAAGTACGTCGTAATATTGACACGATTTGATGCAAGTTAAAATACTTGGCTGCTAGTCAATGTATAACCTTAACAGCTGATCTAGCCGCTAACAGCTGAGGTAACGTTATCGCTACTCACCTTCAAAGTTATGGATGTAACTTGATATGTACAATCTAAATCCCTTTTCCCGCTTGCTACCGGGTGCAGGTGAACACTGGTCGACAATCTTGTGGACGTCGTTTACGTCTATTTTCGGGAGGCCTTTAAGAGAACGGGTAAAATATGCCATTGTTCGCAATCGAAACCTGCCGTCCGCAAACCGGAAATGGTCGACCGCACACTCAAGGCGGCGGAAGTAGAACTCCTTAGTTACGTGCACGTAGCCTATATATACACATGTATTGCCATATGTGATTACATATACAGTACATCTATATATTATGACGTGTATTACTCAAAATAAAATTACATACATTATATTAGTGAATATATTGAATATATTCCTTATGTTTCAATATATATATATATATATATATATATATATATATATATATATATATATATATATATATATATATATATATATATATATATATTATTCTGTATATTTTCAAATATACCATTATATAATTTAATATAGTAATCATTAATATATAGGGAAATATATTTCATTTTCGTAAGGGATAGTCCTATTGCTTTATCTTTTACATAATTGAATAATATTGTCCCCTCTTTTAGGACAATATACAATTACAACCAGAGACCACAAGAGAGTCATCATCCATAGAAAAACAGGTGAGGAAAAGTTTACTTAAAAAGTCCTTCAGCTGTCAGTAAGGCATTTGGATACTGAGAATGACCAAATGCTATTGTTTTGATTTTTATGAATTGACATATTGCCTTCTTTTAGGATATGTCACACCTCCCCAAAAGGAAAGAACAGTCACAATCACCAGACACTAATGTAAGATTTGTTCCCTTGGATAGAACCAACTATTAATACTTTAATCTGTATTTCTTAAATAACATTGTCTTTCGCATTCACATTTATTAGTGTATTTTGTCCCCTCATGCAGGTTAATCTACCACTGTGGACAGGGCAGCCTATATCCAAAGGAATACAGGTAAACATGACCTATTTCTATTTTAGTTCAATTTATACAAGTTTTTATTGCTATGTTTGCTATTGATAGATAAAATTATATATATATATAAGGTTTTTTTTTTAAGGATGACAGCCCTGTGTCAAATTCACCAGAAACTGCAGAAGAGGGGACCTCATCAGAAGTACAGGTAAATGAGAAATTTACCCCAGAATATATGTAAATCTGGAATGTTGTATGTAATTTTGATTTACATTGTGACACGTACATGTGTTTAACAATTATCCCTTAATGTGTAACGAAAAACTGAATTTGAGATCAGATGCTTAAATCAGTACATAGCCTAATGCAGTGTTGATATGGCAAGCCGTTTTGACTTTTAATCAGTCACAGGATATAAATTCTTGATACAGTAATTACATTTTCACTAGTTCAAATGCTAATTATTGATATCATTAATTAGATTTTTACTAGTAACAATGGCGATTTTTGATTTTTCAGGAATAGGCCTGTTGCAATAATTACATAACGTCTAATCATGAATTTGATCTAATTACGTTTGTTTCAATACTGCTTTTTTATAGGTCTACGGCACAAGGGGGAGTTATAGACCAAACTACATAGATAAACTCCAATCATGTTTTTACGTAATATATTCAAAGTCATTTCATAGCTTAATTTGAGGAACAGAAGAATATTTACATTATTAAATTAAAGTTGACAGAAACTCGTATTCCGTCCACTGCCAATCACTCTCCATTCAGTATTCAAACAGGACGCCTCATCCGGTTACGTCAGGCAGCAGGATAAAACTCTCCAATATCATAGATTCCCATTATAATACTTGATCTGTAGCTAAAGGGCTGATAATTTGCATAAAATGACAGTTTATTAATAAATGTATAGCTGTTTCCAAACAATGTCGTACTCGCTACCAGGTGTCTGTTAGATTGCACAACACAATGACTATGAAATGGCATCAAACACACTATAATTTAAAACTGTAAAGAAACAAATAATCAATAAACGGTTGGACAGACATACAATACACTGTGATTTGTGCGCTCAACATCTCTTCTGTTTGTGCCGTTAACTTTTCAATGTGCACTTTAAGCACATCGTTCTACTCCCGAGATGCACATAAGTGGTTCGTGCCTGTTTTGAAGCATTCTTTACATTTATATATACATATAAAAATTGTTGAATGTATGAACACATGAATGTATTTTATAAGAATACAAATAGTAATTTGTTTTAATTAACATGTTTACATTTTATAAAATGACTCTGCACATTTTTTCTGCACATTTCTGCACATTTTTTCAAGAATTAATTTTAGCTGCAGAATTTTTTCTTACTTGGTTAAAAAATTCTCATAACTTATGATTATATATGTTTTATTAATATGATGTTTTTCTGTATAATGACAGTGTGTATTTAGTGGATTCTGGATTGTGTTCACCAAAATAAAAAAGACCATTAGTTCTTACTGTTGGGATTGTGATTGTTGTGATTGTTTGTTATGTACAGAAATTAACACATTTCTTTAATATTTAAAGGTGTTAACTGTACTTTTACAAGGGATGCACCGATACCATTTTTTCACAACCGATCCGATATTAAAAATTCTGAGTGTAGGTAGATACCGATACTAAACCGATCCGATACCAATGCAGTTTTGTTTAAAATTATATGTAGAATTTCTAAACCTTAGTGTGTTGAATTAAAAATCACTCTTTTGTGAGTTTAACACAATCAACTAAATACAGACAACTTCATTATAAAGAAAAACAACAAATAACAAAAATATATACAATCACAATCAATGACAAAATAGCCTACTACTATAGATGGTGAATAAATTAGATTAGTGAATAATTCAGCAGCAAAAGTTACAAAATCACGAGTGCACAATAATTGTATAAAATCTAAACATTTAGTGGGGAAAAAATAAAGGAAACCACAAAAGTGAATAAGTGTAGCTGTAAATCTGGTAAAATGTTACACAAAATATATTCATGAAAAGAAGTAAATATATTTATAGAAATAGGGCCTATATACTAAGAAATTACATTTATTTTAACTGAATAGTGCATCTTTTTAACGAGGCAGCAACATATTATAGATAGGGCAGAACAAGAAAGGCTATTAATAATCTTTCATAGCGCAAAAGTATTATAATATAGAGCGGCACAAAGCATGTATGGCCATTCCGTGTGCAAGATGATGCGCTTGAAGCAACACAGAGTCACATGCTCACAGCGATATATATAGACGCGTAGTGTATCTATGCAGTATTCTTATAAGCCGTTTATTTTAACAGTTTAACATTTCAGTTACTGTGTGTGAAGAACAATACAATAACTAGTCCCGTGTTGTGATCTAACAGACACCCGGTAGAAAGTAACACAATTTACAGAAATAAACGCAAGCAAGATAAAGTCTTTTTATGAGAAACCATACAGCGCTATCTACAGATCAAGCATAATAACAGAAACAATAAATAATCTAGAGAGTTTCATTGTGTTGACTGTCGTGGTAACCGAACGCGACACAGTTTAAAGCTGAATGGAGAGTGACTGACAGCCACAGCGGAGGAAGCATGCATTGACGTGAACTTGAATTTAATGACTGAAATATTAATCTGTACTCGCATTAAACTATGGAATGGCTTCAGAACTCTTATAATATTGTGCACGAATCGTTGATGATGCTTTATATTTACGTGAGTGTCGATTCTGAGGAGGAGGGGGCGGGGCAAACAACTCCCTCCAATATTTTGAATTTGGACTGCAGTACCTATTTTTACCAATAGCTCTTAATCCTACATACTACACCTTTAATGAATGAAGCACACAATAATGTATGACAAAGCCCTAAAACAATTAATTGGCATAACTCCAAATATTTTTTGACAATTAACGATCAGCCTAATTTCATAATCGTGACAGGTCTAATCAGGAATTAGATTTACACTAGTAACAATGGCAATTTTTGATATCAGAAATTACATTTCCTCAAGTAAATTAGCTAATTCTTAATATTAATAATGACGCCATCACTCGCAGAAATGCACTTTCTTGATTAGTAAAATGTCACCATATGCTGCCGTTACAATTCAGTTGTTGATTTCAAGAATTGATTTCTTACTAGTTGAAATTCCTATTTCACAGATCAGAAATATAAATCTTACTAGTAAAAATCTGAATTTTTATATCAATCATTATTTTGTTACTAGTAAAAATATACATTTCTGATATCAAGAACTACATTTTCACTAGTATAAATGTGAATTATTGATATCTGTAAATGTATTTCTGATATCAATAATTAGGAGAGTAATTTAAAATGGCTTTCTTACTAGTAACAATCATATTTATGATGTCAGAAATTAACATTGTCACTAGTGACAATCGAATGATTGATTTCAAAAATTTACATTTTTACTTGTAGCAATTCAATTGCTGATATCAAGAACAGACATTTGCACTAGTAACCACATCTATATTTACCACAAAAATAAAGGTTTTACTAGTAAGAATTATATTTCTGATATGTGAAAATGTAATTTCAAATAATAAGAAATTAATTCATGATATCAAAAATAGATTTTTAATGGCAGCATATGATGACATTTAACTAATCAAGAATTTGTATTTCTGCGAGTGATGACGCCATAGTTAATATGAAGAATTAGCTAATTTACTTGAGGAAATGTAGTTCCTGATATCAAAAATTGCCATTGTTACTAGTGGAATAAGCATTTCAACTTGTGAAAATGTAATTGTTGATATCATGGATTCATATCCAGGGAATGAATTAAAGTCCAAACGTCTTCTCATATTGTTGATTAGTTGCAAAATAAGAATATTAACATTTAAACTGTAACATATTTTTTGGGTACACACTTTGCTTATGATCATTCATATTTTGATTATTTCCCATTTCTTACAGAATACCAACCAATCAAACCATGCCTCTTCAAGGCCCTCAAATGACCATGTCACAGATACCAGTTGGCTGAACATCCTGGCATTTTCCCTGAAGCACAATGTAACAGGGACTTTAATGGAGGACTTGCTGAAGCTGTTACGGTTATGTAGTGGGGATGCTGCAAGCATCCCACGTAGCAAGTACATGTTAGAGAAGGCGTTTAAAGATTTTGTAGACAAATCAGAATACCATCACTATTGTGGTGTTTGCAGCTCTTACATTGGCCTTTCAATGTCAAAGGACAGTGAATTAAAATGTCAGATTTGCTCATCAACCGAAACTGTGAGACAAAGTTTAGAGTTAGGTCATTTTTTTATTTGTATACCTTTGAGGGATCAACTTAAAGCTCTTTTGGAGAATGAACCCATTACAGATATTTACAATGACCATGACAGAAATGGAATATCAGATATTTCTGATGGGATGTTGTACAAATATCTGAAATCAGTTAGTGATTCTTTCTTTTCCCTGTCATTCAATTGTGATGGAGTGCCTGTGTTTCAGTCATCTAAATTCAGCATTTGGCCATTACTATGCTCTATTAATGAAGTACCCCCAGAGGAAAGAGATAAAAATGTCATACTATGTGCCTTGTGGTTTGGGTCATCAAAACCACTTATGACTAGCTTCCTGAAACGTTTTGTGGAAGAATGCAAAAGTCTTGGACAAACAGGTCTTCAGTGGCAAGATCCAGTAGATCACTCAATCAAAATGGCAAAGGTCTATGCATTATGTGCCATATGTGATGCTGTTGCACGACCTTTACTGCAAAATTTCAAGCAGTTTAATGGAGAGTATGGGTGTGGGCACTGTCTTCATCCAGGTGTTCAAGTGAGAAAAGGCAATGGGACTGTGCGAGTGTATCCTTGTTTAGAGGAGATGCCAGACCTTAGAGATCATGACACAACTGTGCAAATAGGTGAGATTGCCAATAATGAACGAAGCATTTTGGGCATAAAAGGGCCATCTCCAATTGTGGACTTGCCCAATTTTGACCTGATCAACGGCATGGTCCCTGATTACATGCATTGTGTGTTGCTGGGGGTGTGCCGCCATATGGCCACTTTATGGTTTGATTCCAAAAGCTACAGTAAACCATGGTATATTGGTTTGAACACTGCAAGAGTGGATGGAAATCTTTTAGCAATCAAACCTCCAAGCATTTTCCCCCGAACTCCACGGTCTATTGTTGAGCGAAGGTTTTGGAAAGCTCATGAATGGCAGAACTGGCTTTTATATTACAGTTTGCCAGTCCTGAAGGGGATACTTCCAAACAAGTATCTTTGCCACTGGGCTTTACTTGTGGAGGGTGTGAGCATTTTGCTAGGTTCAGACATTAGCCAAGAGGACATTGACCATGCTCATGAGGCTCTTGAGCTTTATGTTAAATCAGTTCAGTCTTTGTATGGCGAAGATCAGATGACCTATAATGTGCATTCCCTTCTGCATTTGAGTAAGAGTGTTGCGAATTTGGGTCCTCTCTGGGCCCAGTCTGCTTTTATGTTTGAGAGCTATAATGGCTACTTGCTCAAGCAAGTCAAAAGCAGTAATGCAGTGCCTCAGCAGCTTTGCAAAAGAGTAGCATGGTCTCGGGCATTGCCACGCATAGCCAAGGCCTGCTCATCTGATGATGTCTCACCTGAAATGAAATCATTCTACACAGAAATGACCTCCAGTAAACATCATGTAAGGAACTATGCTAGATATGACAGGGTGACTGCACTTGGAGTTCCAAAGGTTAGGCTGGTGTCTGAAAATGATATGAATGCATTGCATGCATTGCTAGATGTACCTGGGACCCCTATTGGCAGGTACTACAACAGAATAGTTGTCAATGGAGAGGTCATTCACAGCCAAACATACAGAAAGACAAGGAAAAGGAACAACTCTGTTGTGACATTGAAAGATGGTAGTATTTTCAAGGTTTCATACTTTCTCTGTGTCAATGATGACCAACAGCACCTATATGCCGTTGGCAAATTTGGAAATTGTACAGTGCAGAAGCTGGTTCGAGGATGTACTGTCAAAATAGCACTGTCCTTTATGAGGACTGTTCATTTTCCTACAGGATTTGAAAGAGCAGTTGACAGCAATGACATTGTGAGACCGTGTATATACATTAATTGTGAACAGGCTGGGCCTGTTGTTTGTGAGCAAATCACTACATATTATTGCAAATGAACAAAGTGAAGTGAAGGGGGTTGGCTGGAATATATTTGGCAGAATTTTTTTTATATATGTACATGCATAATTATATTATTTTGTATATGTGATAAGAATAACATTTTGAAAAATTTTATGTGACAAAATTTAGAGATTTTTTTTTTCACCAATGAACACTATACATGTATAATAATATTGAACTGTATCTTGTTGAATAGACTTTAATAAATACTTTTATAATTAAAATGTGTGCTTGTGTGTGTAGTAATGTTGTCATTAATCTAAACTTGAAAGTCTATGGGGGTGTCAAACTCAGTTCCTGGAAGGCCACTGTCCTGTGCTGCATCCAGGTCGTTTTTATTCTGCCCTTCACTCGCGAACTTCCCTCCGTCTTGTTCACTCGGATGTGCGTCATTGCTTGCATTGCATGAGTGCCCACTACTGGCGGAACCTTCGCAATGGACTGAACTGGAACGCCCTAAGCCCTTGATCACTTGGAATCCACTATGGAGTTGTTATTTATTAAATTGGTTTCCCCTTATGAAATTGTTTAAAGCAATAGTTAACTTTAACATGACAATTCTGTCATCCTTTACTCACCCTCAAGTTGTTTCAAACCTGTATGAATTTCTTTCTTCAGCTGAACACAAGGGAAGATATTTTGAAGAATGTCAGCAACCAAACAGTTAACTGGAGCCATTGACTTCCATAGTAGGAAAAAAAATACTATGGGAGTCAATGGCTCCAGTTAACTGTTTGGTTGCTGACATTCTTCAAAATATCTTCCCTTGTGTTCAGCTGAAGAAAGAAATTCATACAGGTTTGAAACAACTTGAGGGTGAGTAAAGGATGACAGAATTGTCATGTTAAAGTTAACTATCCCTTTAATGCAGCATGTATATGGGTGTTTTTGGGTTGTTTTCCAAAATAATGAAAATATAGAGTTGTTTGTGGTGGGATGAATTAAACGTGATATGCTGTGACGTCACAATCGTGTTGCATTGTGGTATATGGAGCTGCCTGAAGTGTACATATGAAGTGGACTCACTCCCTCAATTTTCACAGAGGGAGCAAGTCTACTTCATATGTAAAATAGACATATAGAATGCTGCATTAAACAATTTAAGAGGGTCTGTCCTTATAAACTTCACTCGTCCACTTCACGAAGTGGAACGCCCTTAAAAATGGCGGCAGGGATTCCCCCAAGGGGAAGTGCTTTGGGAAGTTCATAAGTGCGTGTCTAAAAGTGAAGTGGAATGCAGCCCAGAGTTCTCCTCCAACCCTAATAAAATACACCTGTACCAGCTAATCAAGGCCTTCAGGAATTCCAGGCAGGTGTTTTACAGCTGATTGGAGCAAAAGACTGCAGGACTGGAGTGGAGACACATTATATGACCATAATTGACTATAGGGTTCCACTTGGGACAAAATAAGAGCAGCGCCATTATTAAGTACAGTCTTATACTGATTGGTAAACTGCACATGTTTTATACATGTCTCAAGAAATATATGCTACACATATTAAATTAGCATTGTTTTCCTATGTTTTTACATAAAAATCTATAAGGCTTTACTTGTATGTAGGGCATATATTACATATATGATTCAAAATACATTAATATTATGCAATTTTTGTATGTGTTTTTTGCACCATATATGTCCCTTACAAAATTCTGTTAGAACATATAAGAATCACAGGTGTTTTTAGCAAAACTTTTCCATATGGGAACTAGCGTCAGAAGTTCAAAAACATAGGTCATTAGCTGTATTACAATGCCCAAATGTCAAAATATTGATAGTAAATGGGTGTAAAATTCAATCAAAGTCAGGTGTAAGTCATTTTTCATGTGTTTTTTCATATAAATGTCTATAACTCCAAAACAAAACGAGATATTTTCACCTAAATTGACACAGACATGTATGGGCTCACTCCGAGGACACATAAAAAAATGGTAGGATTGAGCCTCTTGGTGGCGCTATAATAGAACAAAACATGAAATTCCCATTGACTACAATGCAGTATTATGATATAAAATGCTATGCTTCACAAATGAATTGGTGTATCATTACGAAACTTTGTATGTGCCATCAGCACCATGCCTTTAAGGTACTTAAAAGGTTTCAAAACAGCACCGCCATGTGGTCCATACTTATAATGAAAAGGCCTCTTGAGGCTATATCTCTGCAATTACATATTGACACTATATTGAAACCCTGCTTTGATACATTGACACCAATCTTTGAATGTGTCATTGTTCCCTTATTCTGACCACATCACAACAATTTCGTAATTTTTTCCTGAACTCTGAGTTGACTTACCCTGAGAATGAGTTTTGGGTTTCAGAACAGCTGAATTGAGGTAGTTTAATCAACTCTGAGTAGACTGACTCTGAGTTAAGCACATGCACTCCAACTATGAAAAGCCACGATCAATGGAGCTCTGAAATGATGATTCACCATGGCAACAGCACCAAACAAAAAGACGTTTGCATACTTCCGGGTCAATATGTAAGTTTAATTCTTAATTATTTTAATTAAGTTTAATTTTCATGGTATCCAAAAGGCAAAAAAAAGAATGTGGCAGCAGCTAAAAATTAAAAATAAAAACATAATTCAATCAGGTAATGCTTTGAGCATAAAATGTTCACTGGTTTTACATTTTAAATAAATATCATTGTGTCCAATGTGCAGCAGCTTTTCCCACAAAGACCCTTTTCACAGATTGTGATGACGTGTTTTAACGTTTTTTTGTATATATATTTTTTTTAATGTATGTACATTTATAACACTAATACTTTGTATTATATTACTTTTGCATCAAATTACAAAAAACAAGTTACCGCTGCTGTGAGAGTGTTTCTAATACAGTGTCTATGGGAGTGATGGTGAAAATTAACATCTTTCTCTCTTTTCACTTCCGTTAACAATCTCACTCTATTTTTTCCCTCTTTTTGAAAGTTGTGAAATCACTATTGTGGAGTTTTTCTTTTGCTATTTGAGCAAATGGGGACACAAAAATATATATTTAATCCCAGCAAACACAGCAACGTTGTAAAAACGTTTTTTTCACGTTGTGAAAAGGTCGTGATAACGTTTTTATCCTACGTATTTAATACGACAGATGTCGGGTTTTTTTCACGTTATAAAAACGTTTTTTCACAACGTTGCAGAAACGTATTTATAACGTTTTTATCACGTTACCACGTCTCCTTTCAACGTTGCAGAAACGTATTTATCACGTTACCACGTCTCCTTTCAACGTTGCAGAAACGTATTTATCACGTCCAAACTGTTCTTCACTTCACACATGTAATCAAAATGTTTTTACTGTTATCTTTGAAAAATTACTTTAATATAAAACAATATTATAACTACAGTAAGAGAAATAGATTAAGTGGTATTTATAGATCTCTTTATAATTCGTCATAGGCTAGTCACAGGTTACGATATTTCTGTACATCTGAATATTCAGCTCATTACTAACACTTTTTACATTTCACCTTACCTGTAGGGCGGACCTCTGGTTGTTGCCCATTTTATAAAACTACATTAACATATGTAGTACTAATAATTTATACTATACACAAATGTAGTCACTCATTGTATTTATTCACACAATATAAGAAATATGATTAGGTCGTTCACAAAAAAAGAAAAATCTGTCATTTACTCATCCCTGCGTAAATCCAATGTAAACCTGTATGACTTTCTTTCCACTGTTGAACAAATGGAGGTGTTAATGTTAACCTTAGTCAGGAGATAAGCATAATGTTCCTTATTCACCATTCACTTTTTTTGAACCAAAGAAAGTGAATGGTGAATAAGGTCAGAAACATTAACTTTAAGGTCTAACAAAGTCATACAAGTTTGGAACAACAACAAAAGTGTTAAATTATAACACCTTTGTCATTGTTTGTAGAGATAATGTATAATTAAATTCCAGTACTTTCAAAGACCTTGAGATTTTTTCCAAAGACTACAATTAGCGCCCTCATTAATAATAACAGAAAATTCTTAACAGATAAATAAAACTACGCCAATAAAACAAAATGGTACAAATAAAGTACAGCAAATTTAAATAAGAACATTAACAATTAGAAAAATTTAAGAAATGTCAGTGCACAGATGTTATAACAGAAAAAAACTAATCTGTAAAATGTACATTTTCTCTAACTAGTTACAAATTATTTTACTACAATTGTTATAATAATTAAAATACAATTTATAACTTATTAATTAATATACATTACATATGTAAAGTTTATGATGGCTATTATTGTTCAATAAATAATATTTTACAATATTGGCATACTTGATTTTGAGAAACAGTCTGTGTTTTAGTTGTTTTTCAGCGCTTCCGTAGCAGGTTACATTGTTATGCCAGTAGGTGGCAGCAAGGGGCTGTCTTAATGAGTGAGTTAGTAAGTAAACCATTCATTCAATGCAGATTCATTCTGTTATAGTGCTGAATTCTGTGACCCTAGTTATAAGGTTAGGATTAGGGATGGGTTTAGTTGTAACAGTCAACTAGGGTCACATAATTTGGTAGGTCAGATTTCGGCACAACACCAGAAATCGGACGCTTCATTTCATAGAGATCATTGCATTTACTAACGTTGACGCCTGTCATGTAAAATCCCCTTAACCACTGAAAGAATACTATGACAAAGATATAGATATACAGCAAATGTGGGGGGAAGTATGTTTCACACTGGTGCACTAAATAGATGTATTATAGCAAACAAAGTTTAGTCATGTTCTTTAGTAATATCTGCATGCACCTAATTCTGCAGAGAACATATAATATGACAGCAGACAGCAATCCATATGAGGGAGAAATCTGGTGTGGAAGGTGGATCTGGAACCGACTTCTGTCCAGGTTGTCACAACATCTCTTGTTTATCTGTCTTCACAAACTGCCCTGAAATACAATTCAAATATCAACAAGGATTGTTATAAATATAATGTGAGGTTCTTACATTCAAAATGCTCATTTGGCCTCTGTGTTAAAGTGTGCAGAGAATTCTAACGGACTGAAATTTAGTCTTTTAGTCATTCATACCCTTCTTATACTAATGGTAACACATTTATAACACAACAATAAATAACTCTCAAAACTAAATCTCTTTAATACTGCAAATACCACGTAGAGTCATATGATTTCCGTGATGCAAAAACATGCATGAAACCACAGAATCCAGTCACAATTTACTGTATAAAGCGGAACGCCACAGAATTTGGCAATTTTTGAATTAATAAATTAAAAGTAGGGCGGTACAATGAATCAGATACCGATACAGACTAGTGTCTGTGAATATTAAAGCTAAAAAAACTGCTAATGAAATCTGAAGTCTTTATGTTCTGCCATGTCTGTGTGAATGAGCGCTGCAGTTTCGACTACTACGCAAACTAAAGCGTGTGTGACGCTTGCAATGATTTCAGTGTCTGCTGTCTCTCTATACATTAACTTTATCTGCAGAGCTGCTCTCAGAGTCACTTCATGAAAATTTTACCATTTAATTTACAAGAACTATCAACATTTGTTGTATCATATACACACAGGAATGTTTGAGGTTTTACTTACAAGTCAGATGGTTCATAGTACCTTAGAGATGTTCTCTGCACATCCATCAGAATCTAGAAACATAAACAATTTGTCACAGAGCCAACAATATGTGGTATACAATGTCAGGTTTATTAGAAATAAATAAACTAGAGCACGTGGTTAAAATGCTGAAAAAAGTAAGAATATACAGGATATACAATATATAATATCTTTAGATATCAGAATTCATGTTTTGGGGTTTTACAGATGCATTGAGATATATACGTATAATAATTGATGGAAAACCATGTAAGATAAAAGAAAAAAGGTGTTTGAAATAGTTTCAGCTCATTGTCACGCTCCATGTGAGTGACGTCACCGATTTACTTTACAGTGCAAACTTTTAGGTTAAATAATTAGATTAACGTTACTTCCATTCATCCATTGACAAATTGCCAGCAAAACGTTAACAAAACTATCAAAGCCCTCTTATCTTCACATAATATGTGATTAAAACCCCAAACTTTCATAAACAAGAGCTCAAGGCTAGTTACGTTAGCCTAAGTTAACGTTACCTCTCATAAAGTTAGCCTAACGGCTAACTGATTTTTTCCGAAGACACTAACGTTAAACCATTTCTATAAATTAAATATTCAACATAACAACGGAACAGTTGTATGTATTATATGTGTAATTTAACATTATATGTGTAATTTTAGGGACTAAACTTACCTGAAATCAGTGAAAACAACAGTGACAGGACGCAGGCGGAGTCTTGCTGTTTCACTGTGTCGCCCCGTTTCCATGGTAACTCCCACCGCTCCAGTTTAAAAGCGACTCGAATGTTCAACACGCCCATTAAACACGTCATATGTCAATTACACAGCGTTTCAAGAATTAAAACATCACAGTCTTACTGATGGAGTAGAAAATGTCCCTAAAGTTGATAACGTTGTTTAATTGGATAGTGCAGCCTAGGCCTACATCATCACAGCCTAGGTTCGTGCGTATATAGTAATAGTTATATTTATACGCATTTTCGTGTGATCGGGCTCATTTTTACACTATGAGCTGTTTGATCCACGCGCCAGGCTCGTGATGAGCTATGAAACAACAATAATCGATTGGATTATTCTAATATAGCTTGCTATCGGTTAAATGAGCAGAGACCACTGAAAGTAAGCATTCATATATTAGGCTACCTTTAAGTCCTTTTGATATCGAATGCTCAGCTGCATAAATCAGTCTCACTCAGTCACTGAATCGCCTCAATGGTAAAATGTTACTGATATTTGTACACAAACAGAACGTAGCCTATAATTGGAGGTTTGGCATCTGGTTGTATTTTGGTACTGTCATGACGTTTTTTAAACGTCCTATTCCAACGTGCAGATTACGTTATTTTAACACCAGAATAAAACGTCTAACAAAAGTTGTAGTTTGGTAGTAGACAAACGTAATATTTACGTTTTTTTGACTACTTAAAGAAAACGTACCAGGTTGGTATTTTTACAACGTTTTTGAAACGTTTTATTTTGGTTACATTATTTTTCTATTTAAAAAAACGTTTTTAAAACGTCTTTAAAACGTTGTACTGCAACATTACCTAATTGCAACCAAAATACAACGTTGTGAAACGTTGTAAAAATGTTTTGTGTATGCTGGGATGTATTCTCTCATTCACAGCTATAAAAGTTAACCCAACTATGACGACTTCAGCTTCGGAAACGGGTAATGTGAAAAGGGTCTGTGCTCTTTCCACATAATGAAATGTTCTCTAATCCCACCTGTTACATTTATTAATTATGGTAATGACATTAACATTTGACTTCTACTCAGGCCAGCCAAACTCCAGCACCACTGACAGATGAAGAGGAGATGGAGGAAGAATATTAACATCCTACAGGAAAAAGAATAAAGTATTTGTAGGAAATAAATGTGGCAGGTCTAGGAATCACCTCCTTTCCAGCTGCATATAATTATTCCGGTCATTGATTGTCCTATCACTGTGCAGTGGATAGGTATAAATTTGGCCGTCAGGTTGTATGGCGTCACGAGTCACGCCCCCTTGCTCTGCGTCATTTCTAGTCGCCGGTCAGGTATGTTTGGTGATGTTGGCTAACTGTTGGTAATGTGCTGTTTCATATTAGTATTATCCTTGTTTAGAGCTGTAGCTTGGGACAAACCTTGCGGCTGGCGCTTGGTTGATGTGGTTCCTTGTGCAGTTCGATCCATGCGGCTTCCTGATGCTACAGACTTGTCTCCCGTTGTGTGCTGTATTACCATGAAGTGAGCTCACGGATGCATGCCTACGGTATGTGGTTTTAAAGTTTGTTAGTGTTTATTTATAAAAGAGTGTATTATGTTATTGTTAATTGTATTATAGATTGCGTTGCTGCGTATCAGCGGTTCCTTGTTCCCCCCCTGTGCACGTATTTGACGCAGATTGATAGAACGAGCCCGCAGCTTTCTGGTTCACCTGTGCACTTAATGGTAACGTGTGCTAGACATCTGATTCTACCGATTTGTAGCTATGTGCTGAAAGTGACAATAAGCTGGCATTTCGGTTGGGCTGTCTGATCTGTTTTTATATTTTAAATTTACAGGTAGACTTGCGCCTATGGGCCATTAAATCTCGTGCTGTCGGGGCTTCGTGGGAATTATCATCCAGGGGCGCTGTTGCTTTGCCTGTTATTTTATACATTTGTTGTGTTCTTTGGGTTTTGTTGTTTTTCATCTGTTGAATGTTGGTTGTAATATATTTGTTCTTATTTCTTTTGTTTAATGTTTTTGGTTAATTTATTTTGTTGGTATAACTTTTTGTATAATTCTTTATTAAGTTATTTTGTGTATGATGTGTTGTATTTATGGTTAAAAGTGCCTTCACATCCCGTGCATTGACGTGCTAGATGCAGTGTGTTTCGTGAATCTACCAGTGATTTTGTGAATATCCTCAAGTGTAACACACCATCTCTTTGTTACAGGAGCTGGGTGTCGAAGGTGGCGGATTTTGGTGGTGGTGTTGCTTCACAAGTGCTGTGCTGTGTGTAGTGGTGTGTGAGTGAGAGTGTTTCCACACAGGTGTAACTAAAGTGTGCTGTGCTGTGGAGGACTATTAGTGCCCTTACTCCCCGCCTGTTGTGCCTGGGCTCCTGTACTTAATCCTATAGAGGTGTCTGAGAATGCAGGTCACCCATATTACACTTTATTGAGTTTATTTATTTGTTCTCTATTGTTTCAGATATTCATTTCTTTAATAAAATTTCCATAATTTTTACCCACGTCTTCTGCCCATTCTTGCACACGAACCTGTGTTGCCCAAGGGCAAGTCCTTATCTCTGGCAAAGTGCCAGAGTGGTGTAGTTGCTTCATCATTTATTCCACCAGTCCTCCGTTGTCATGCCACATAAAGATGACTATAAAAAATGTAAATAAATGTATTTAACAGCTGTGGTGGTGGTTATGCCATATATCTCGTACTACCATCTGGCATCATCCTTCCATTCCATACAATAATCGGTTTTCAGAAAGTGTGATGATGGGAATATGAGTGTCATCAATGCGTCCAACCACTGGAAATCCTAAAGGAAATTCGAATTATTAGGGACACTTCTAGATGTTTATCAAGTGAACGTCAGGATCCTGTATAAAAGGACCTGCCACTTGTGTCTTTGACGTGTCCTCATGATGAAAATATGAGCAATGAATGTTCCTGCACTGCAAAGAATGCTTTTCTTACTTTGTATTTTTGTCAAGTGGCAGATAATTTAATTTGTTTTAAGTAAACTTCGCTTAAGATTTAGATTAAATTTATATATTTTTTATATTTGTACTTGAAATACGACCAAAATACTCAGTATGAAAAGCATTTGTGGTGTTTGAATGAATGAATTTAGTATTTAAACACCGCTGGTGCTTTAAAAAGGGGAGGAGACTGAAAGAAACTCTGGGTTTACCAAAGAAAACCTGCTCCAGACCAGGTTAGGTTCACAGAGTAAGAGTTACCGTGATAACTGACTCTGAGTATAAGTGACCTCTCTTTTAGAAACGGGCTTGACTTATCCTGCTTTCTCAGGTTTGACATACCTCCCATTCTGAAACAGAAAACCCAGAGTTTCCCTTATTTCAGGGTTAACATACTCAGAGTTTTCACTTAACCTCCTTTCTGAAACGGGCCCCAGGTCTGGTCTGGTCTCGGATTAGGTGGTCTTGACTACAACACATTACAATTTAGGTGTAAAACTGAGCCATCCATGGACCAAACAAAACAAGCCCTGAACACTGATAAAAGAACACACGAAGAACACAATCATTACATGATTAGTTTATGGCATTTTATAGATGTTACTTTCAATAAAACATTTGTAATGTGTTTGTAAACGGTGTTTTTACGCATGTCTGGCCTGAGTTGTGTTGCATTTCCACTGTTCTGACCAGCAGGGGTCGCCAGCGTGTGGCGATTCGAACACTGAATCAATGATTAAATTGATTCGAAGCTTTACAAGTTTCGTTTCTCCCATCACTAGATTTGTTGCGAATTATATTATTTCGCAGGCGATTCCAGAAGCTTAAAACACACAGACAGTGATAATCGATTAATTTGCGATCATATAATAATGCCATAATATAACGTGTCCTGCACGCCTCCGTCATTCTCCCCACGCCGCGTGAGGCGGTGCCGCTCCACCGGCAATCCCAGCATACACCGCGCCTCATTAGCATAAAACATTCCGGTGTCTACAAGAGCCGAGCGAACACATTCACCTCCAGAGAACTGCAGAACCGTCTAAATTAAAGAGTGCGGCAAACATGAGTGACAGCGAGAAACTGGACAAGCAGCGGCTGAAGAACTTCAAGAATAAAGGCCGCGATCTGGAGGTAAAGGCGCGCGTGACGTCGAGCAGATTCACGAATAATCACGCAATAATCCGCTCTCGAGTTCTCATAACACGCCGCCCGGCGAAATGTGTTCAGATTTGGGCGTTTATACGAGAATAGTGAGGTTAAATCAGTCGAACTTGTGATGTGAAGGTGTTAGCCGTGCGGCTAGCTCACCGTTAGCCTCGAGCTAACGCGCGTCGCAGTTCTTCATTAAAGTGTGTATTTGTCATCGGTGTTTAAAGCGAGCACAGAGATAGGCTCGGATCAGCCGTGATGTGTGAATCTGGGCTCGGTTTGTGTCGTGATCGTGTCCGAGTCCTGTACTCGCATCATGTGAGTGTTAGCATTAGCTCGGCCTGCTGCACAATAACATCCTCCGGACGCCGATCTGCTGCGTCCTTGCGCTGACGTGACTCAAACGGGCATATTATTAACGGGCAGTGTGTTTGCTGTGGTCTGAACGATCGTGTGTTGTGTGAGCGTGTGTTACCAGCAGTTTTCTCTCTCTCTAACTAAACATTCACACAAACAGCAAAACACAGCGCCTCTCGTCTAAACACACCCTGATCAGACTCTGTGGTGTAAATAAGTCTCATACTTCACACAGTTTGAGCACACTTGAGGTAGGTTGTTTATAATAATAGAGAAAATTAGTGGTCCCGCTACCTGTGATTGACAGACCGGAACATTATAAAGAGAGTGTTCTTTGATCGCTCTCTGTAGTTTAATCATTTAAATAACGGATTTGTTTCATGCTACTAACAGAAACGATGTGAAGTTGATCGTTTAGTCACTGGCTTGATTCACTGGTGTTTGTGGAGGCCTGCCATGTGGGCGGCCTGCTGGCGGGAGCCCACAGACACAGCGTGTCGTGTTGTGTCCGTGGAGCAGGAGAAGAGAGAGAAGGAGGGACGAGGGCATTGCTCCTTAAGAAGTCTGCAGGAGGTCACCACCTCCTGAAGTAGTCTTGACCAATGAGATTGTGAGGATTTCCAAGCGGGAAATTCCTTTGGAGATTTTATGGCCCTTTGTTTTAAACATGAAATCAAAAGGGTCTGTGCCCATTTATACTCTAATTAATGCAACAAACACATATTGCCTCCTACGAGAACGTGACATACATGAAAGTGTAAGTCGTGAAGCGAGCATTAATTTGATAGGAGACACGACATATATGAGGTTACCTGAAATAGTAAGTTGTTCATAAGACATTCAAGTGACATACAATGCACCTTTATAAGACAGTTATGTGTGTACATACAAGGTCCTAGGGTGTTTATTTATAGACGGTTTGTCTATAACTTGAGGCAAAAGCGTGTGTTTTACAGGCTTTGTGGCTTTTCCCTGTGGACTTTCCATGTGGCCAAATTCCTTTGGGGTCGTAAAATGTCTGATCAATTTTGTTTCCAGGGTAACCGATGATCCTTCTCTGTTGTGTTGGGGGAAGGTCTGTTACTAAGCACAAAGTATTTAAAACACATTTGTTAAATGTAACAGGCAATTAGGTGTCTGATTTTGCTCAGTCACTACAATGCACACGGAGGCACCTGGCCTGACACGAGAGACTGGGCTCAAGAGGGCAGACTTACTGGTGTCGGAGTCGACAGTGCTGGAGGAGCTCAGGGCTTCCGGAAAGCTCACCTGAGGAAATATCGCACGTATCCAGTCCGTGGAGCGAAATGGCGAGCAAGCGAAGACACCTGAGCATAGTCCATTACCGGCCACTAGTGGAGGCGAGTTCATAGTCGGACACAGGCTCCACTCAGAGATTATAGAATCTTGCGAAGGTGTTAGGTGTCGCCCAGCCTGCAGCTCTGCAGATGTCTGTTAGCGAAGCGCCATGCGCTAAAACCCAAGAGGAGGCAACACTCCGGGTGGAGTGAGCCCTAACCCCAAGGAGGCATGGACGCCCAGCGTCTGGTAAGCCAAAACAATGGTGTCCACTATCCAGTGAGACAACCTTTGCTTTGAGAAAGCCTTTCCCTTCAGCTTCCCACCATAACAAACAAAGAGCTGGTCTGAGGTCCTGAAACACTGCGTCCTGTCTACGTAAGCACGGAGAGCGCGTACTGGACAGAGCAGTGCCAAGGCTGGGTCTGCCTCCTCCAAAGGCAGCGCTGGCAGGTTTACCACCTGGTCTCTGAACGGAGTGGTGGGAACCTTGGGCACATATCCAGGCCGAGGTCTCAGGATCACGTGAGAATTGCCCGGCCCGAACTCCAGGCACGCTTCGTCAACCGAAAATGCCTGCAGGTCCCCTATCCTCTTGATGGAGGCCAAAGCGGTCAGGAGCGCTGTCTTCATTGACAGGAACTTAAGATCTACTGACTGCAAAGGCTCAAAGGGAGCCCTCTGCAGAGCATCTAAAACTACTGCGAGGTCCCAATAGGGCACAAGGGGAGAGCGAGGAGGATGTAGTCTCCTGGTTCCCCTCAGGAACCTGATGATCAGGTCGTGCTGACTTACCTGTTTGTTCTCCAAGAGGACGTGGTAGGCTTATATAGCGGCCACGTAAACCTTGAGGGTGGAAGGAGACAGCCTTCGATCCAACCCTTCCTTGTGGAACGAGAGCACAGACCCGATCGGGCATTTCCAGGGGTCTTCTTGGTGAGAAGAACACCAGGTGATGAAGAGGTTCCACTTCAACGCATTGGCGTGTCGTGTAGACTCTGTCCTAGTGGAAGTGATGGTAGCCACCACCGGAGATGGTAGGGTACTTAAAACCTGCCACGTCCCATCCAGGAGCCACATGTGGAGGTTCCAGAGATCGGTACGCGGGTGCAGGAGGGTGACCCGTCTCTGAGAAAGGAGGTCCTTCTTCAGAGGAATCGGCCAGGGAGGGCCCGCAGCCAGCTGTGCGCCAGTGCATCCGTGCCGAGCGTGCCCTCGTCAGGGAATAGAACAGGCTGCAATGGGAAGAGTCATGGGAGGCAAACAGATCTATCTGTGCGTCGCCGAACCGTTCCCAAAGTTGGACCGTCTGGGAGTCTCCATTCTCCAGGGAGTGGCTGAGACCATGAGAGCTCATTGGCTACACGGTTCAATTCTCCCGGGATATGGACAGCACGAAGGGACCTCAGATGCTTCTGACTCCATAAGACAAGATGGCGGGCGAGTTGAGACATACGGCGGGAGCGTAGACCACCCTGGTGGTTGTTGTACGCTACTGTGGCTGTGTTGTCTGACTGGACTAGTACATGTTGAGCCTTCAGCAACGCTCGGAAACGGTGCAGGACGAACCGTACTGCCAGCAACTTGAGGCAATTGACATGCAGGAGGCGCTGGGAGACGTCCTGTCCAGGAGCCCGCGGCAGCATGTCCATTGCAGATGGCACCCCAGCCTGTGGTGGAGCCAACTGTTGATACAACAATATGCCTGGAAACTCGTTCTAAGGGCACACCTGCCGATAGAAAGCTGAGGTTCGACCACGGGGTGAGTCTGGAGCCGGGCCCCAGTCACTGGGACCCAGAGTGTGCCAGACTGCCATGCCCATCTCGGGACTCGATCACGAAGCCAGTGCTGAAGCAGGGGCGGGTCTAGACAATTTTTCGTGGGGGGGCCAGGCTGGGGCACAGACACAGAGAGGGGTGGCACATTTAAATATATGTAAATAGTGAACCAGTATAAATAGAGGTAATAATACTGTATATTATTGATAACAAAACGTATTATAATGAGTGAAAATGAATTCAAAATGAGCAACTTCAAATGTGATATGAAATAACAAATAACTCAACAGTAGTAGAAGCACATGGGCTGTAGTAAATGCAATGCAATGCAATATTTTTTCCATCATAGTTGTACAACCCCAAATTAGAAAAAGTTGGGACAGTATGGAAAACGCAAAAAAAAAAAAAAAAAAAGTAGTGATTTCTAAATTTACTTTGACTTGTATTTCATTGCAGACAATATGAACACAAAATATTTCATGTTTTGTCTGGTCAACTTCATGTCATTTGTAAATATGCATCCTTTCCTGTCATTCAGACCTGCAACACATTTTAAAAAAAGTTGGGACAGGAGCAATTTAGGGCTAGTAATGAGGTAAAATGGTTAAATAATGATGTGATTTGAAACAGGTGATGTCAACAGGTGATTGTAATTATTATTTGGTACAAAAGCAGCATCCAAGAAAGGTCTAATCCTTTAGGAGCAAAGATGGGCCGAGGATCGCCAGTTTGCCAACAAATACGTGAGAAAATTATTGAAATGTTTAAAAACAATGTTCCTCAAAGAAAGATAGGAAGAGATTTGGATATTTCACATTCAACAGTGCATAACATAATTAAAAGATTCAAGGAATCTGGAGGAATTTCAGTGCGTAAAGGACAAGGGCGCAAGCCTAAGCTGAACAACCGTGATCTCCGATCCCTCAGGCGGCACTGCATCAAGAATCGCCATTCATCTATAAGCGATATCACCACATGGGCTCAGGACTACTTTGGCAAACCTTTGTCAAGTACCACAATACGTAGTTACATCCACAAATGCCAGTTAATACTGTACTGTGCCAAAAGGGAGCCCTATGTTAACAGTGTCCAGAAGCGCCGTCGACTCCTCTGGGCTCGGAAGCATCTGGGATGGACCATCACACAGTGGAAACGTGTACTGTGGTCAGATGAATCAGTATTTGAGGTGTTTTTTGGGAGGAATGGACGCCGTGTGCTCCGGACCAAAGAAGAAAAGGATCATCCAGACTGTTACCTAGATATTATCATATAGAGACTGTGTCTGTTCCCCGAATTAGTAAATACAAAAAAACATCAAAACCATTCAACAGTAAAAATTTAATTGATGTCCAACAAATAAACAAAAGATATAATACAGATGAACAATTGATAAAGCTTGGGTTGCTGAATATTAGATCCCTTTCCCCAAAAGCGCTTATTGTTAATGATATTATTAAAGATAATAATCTAGATGTGCTCTGTTTGACAGAAACCTGGCTAAAACCTGACGACTACATTACCTTAAATGAGTCCACCCCCCAAGATTATTGTTATAAACATGAGCCGCGTCTGAAAGGTAAAGGGGGAGGGGTTGCTGTAATTTATAATAATATCTTCAGTATTACTCAGAAGTCTAGTTTCAAATATAATTCCTTCGAAGTTTTGGTGCTTTATGTAACGCTATGTAGTGTACATGATAAAACCCGTTCAACATTTGTGTTAGCTACTGTATACAGGCCACCAGGGCATAATACAGACTTTATCAAAGAATTTGCTGATTTTCTATCAGAGTTAGTACTGGCCGTAGATAAAGTACTAATTGTTGGTGATTTTAATATCCATGTAGACAACGGAAAAGACGTATTGGGATTAGCATTTAAAGACACACTAAACTCTATTGGAGTTAGGCAACACGTGTCAGGAGCCACTCATCGCCATAATCATACTTTAGACCTAATATTGTCACATGGAATAAATGTTGATACCGTTGAAATTCTGCAGCAGAGCGATGACATCTCAGATCATTACTTAGTATCATGTATACTTAATTTAGCTAAGGTTGCAAATCCGCCCCCTCGCTTCAAAAATGGCAGGACAATCACTGCCGCTACTAAAGATTGCTTTTTAAATAATCTCCCTCATCAGTATCATCTGCTCAGCATCCCAGATAGTATAGAAGAACTCGATGCTGCAACAGAAACTATTGACTCTCTCTTTTCCAGTACTTTAGACACAGTTGCTCCTCTGCGCTTAAAGAAGATTAAAGAAAATAGTCCAATGCCGTGGTACAACGAGCACACCCGGGCCCTTAAAATAGCAGCCAGAAAAATGGAGCGCAGCTGGAAGAAAACAAAATTAGAGGTATTTCGTAATTCGTGGAAAGAGCACATGATCACATACAGAAAGGCCGTAAAAACTGCTAGATCTGCTTATTTCTCAACTCTCCTGGAAGAAAACAAACACAACCCAAGGTATTTATTCGATACAGTGGCTAAATTAACCAAAAATAAAGCTTCAACTTCTGATGATTGTAAACAGCACAGCAGTAATGACTTTATGAACTTCTTCACATGTAAGATTGATAATATTAGGAAAAAAAACTGTAACCATGCAGCCGTCTACTACAGTATCACATCAGACAGAGCATTGTAGTGTCACTGAGGAAAAATTACACTCATTCACTGCTATAGGAGAAGAAGAATTGGCTAAACTCGTTAAATCATCAAAATCGACAACATGTATGCTCGACCCTATACCGACTAGGCTATTAAAAGAGATGCTACCAGAGGTCATAGATCCTCTTCTTAATATCATTAATTCATCTTTGTCATTAGGATATGTACCGAAAACTTTTAAGTTGGCTATTATTAAACCACTTATTAAAAAAACGCAACTTGATCCTACAGAATTAGTCAATTATAGACAAATCTCAAATCTACCCTTTCTGTCAAAAATACTTGAAAAGGCAGTGTCCTCACAATTATGTTCCTTTTTAGAAAGAAATGGTATCTGTGAGGATTTCCAGTCAGGATTTAGACCGTATCATAGCACTGAGACTGCTCTCATCAGAGTTACAAATGATTTACTCTTATCATCCGATCGTGGCTGTATCTCTCTATTAGTGTTACTCGATCTTAGCGCAGCATTTGATACTATCGACCACAACATTCTTTTCAATAGACTCGAAAATTATGTAGGTATTAGTGGAATTGCTTCATCATGGTTTAAATCATACCTATGTGACCGTTATCAGTTTGTAGTAGTAAATGAAGATATGTCACACCGATCGCAAGTTCAGTATTGAGTACCACAAGGCTCAGTGCTAGGACCGCTACTCTTCACCCTGTACATGCTACCACTGGGAGATATCATTAGGAAGCATGGCGTTAGTTTTCACTGTTATGCTGACGATACTCAGCTCTATATTACTTCACGCCCTGAAGAAACTTACCAATTCACAAGATTAACGGAATGCATAGCTGATATAAAACATTGGATGACCGGTAATTTCCTGCAACTCAATTCAGAAAAAACTGAATTTTTAATTATTGGACAAAAAAGCCCCACAAGTAGTAACCTAGAATACTGTCTAACACTTGATGGCTGTTCTGTCAAGTCCTCGTCGTCAGTGAGGAACCTGGGTGTGCTCTTTGATACCAATCTTTCGTTTGAAAGCCACGTTTCTAGCATCTGTAAAACTGCTTTCTACCATCTTAAAAATATATCTAAATTACGGCACATGCTCTCAATGCAAAATGCTGAACAATTAGTTCATGCGTTCATGACCTCAAGGCTAGATTATTGTAATGCTCTACTGGGTGGTTGCCCTGCTCGCTTAATAAATAAACTCCAGCTGGTCCAAAACGCAGCAGCTCGAGTTCTTACTAGAACCAGGAAGTATGACCATATTAGCCCAGTTCTGTCAACACTGCACTGGCTGCCTATTAAACATCGCATACATTTTAAAATCTTACTTATTACTTACAAAGCACTAAATGGTTTAGCTCCCCAATACTTGAGCGAGCTCTTAACATATTATACTCCATCACGTCTACTGCGGTCTCAAAATTCTGGCCAGTTGATAATACCGAGAATATCCAAATCAACTGCAGGCGGTCGATCCTTTTCCTATTTAGCTCCGAAACTCTGGAACAGTCTTCCTAACATTGTTCGGGAAGCAGACACACTCTGTCAGTTTAAATCTAGACTAAAAACACATCTCTTTACTGTGGCATACACATAAAACACTTTTTCAATTAAATGATTGTTAGGCTGCATTAACTAGGTCAGCCGGAACCGGGAACACTTCCCATAACACCTGATGTACTCGTTACATCATCAGAAGAATGGCATCTACGCTAATGATAGTCTCTCTGTTTTATCCCGAGGTTTACTGCAGTCAGCCGGATCCGGGCCGGATCCAGGTCAGATGGTGGACCTGCGCCCAGAGAAGACCAACACAGGACCCCGAAGTGTCTGCAGAGACCGTGATTAGACTCCCCCTGCAACTGCCTCATCGACACGGCATCTCAATAAACCCGTCTCCGGCGTGTTGACTCAAATTGTTCGAATATTACAATTAAATAATACTTAAATCGATATGTCATCCTCAATAAACCCGTCTCCAGCGTGTTGCCTCCGATCATTCGAATATTGCACTTTAATAATTATTTAATCATCATCATCTTCAATAAACCCGTCTCCAGCATGTTGCCCCGGTCCCTCGAATATTCTGATCTATTATGACCTCTGAGCTGTAAAGCTGCCAGAATAATAATAATAATAATACTCTGTTTGTTAATTGGCCAGAGGAGAACTGGCACCCCGACTGAGCCTGGTTTCTCCCAAGGTTTATTTTTCTCCATTAGGTCACCTAATGGGGTTTTGGTTTCCTTGCCACTGTTGCCTCTGGCTTGGCGTGCTCAGTTGGGGACACTAAAATTTTCAACTAAACATCGAAATAAATCTAATTAATAAGCTAAATTAACCATTTAAACTAAAGGGTCCAGGGTCTGTCATGGTATGGGGTTGTGTCAGTGCCCTTGGCAAAGGTAACTTGCACTTCTGTGAAGGCACCATTAATGCTGAAAAGTACATAGAGATTTTGGAGCATAATATGCTGCCTTCAAGAAGACATCTTTTCCAGGGACGTCCATGCATATTTCAACAAGACAATGCAAAACCACATTCAGTAACAAATTACAAAGTCCTGGCTGCGGAGGAAGAGGGTACGGGTACTTGACTGGCCTGCCTCAGTCCCGACCTGTCTCCAATAGAGAATGTGTGGCGCATTTTGAAGCGCAAAATGCGACAACGAAGACCCCGTACTGTTGCCCACCTTAAGACTTGTTTGCAGGAAGAATGGGACAAAATTACACCTGAAACACTTCATCACTTGGTGTCTTCAGTCCCTAAACGTCTTTTAAGTGTTGTGAAAAGGAATGGCAACATTACAAAGTGGTAAATGGTGGTTGCAGGTCTGAATGACAAGAAAGGATGCATATTTAAAAATGACATGAAGTTGACCAGACAAAACATGAAATATGTTTTGTTCATATTGTCTGCAATGAAATACAAGTCAAAGTAAATTTAGAAATCACTTCTTTTTTCTTTTTTTTTGCGTTTTCCATACTGTCCCAACTTTTTCTGATTTGGGGTTGTATATAGTTTTAAACAAGATGGACCAACATAATTGACAACGGTAGAAAGGCTTTCGAGCTCAACAAGAAGCTGTAGCAGTGTTTATTCATATTTATATTACATTATAAATATATAATTAGGTAACACTTTATTTTAAGGGTCCAGAATAATGCATTAGTTAAGCATTAATTAAGGATGAACTTGTTCACAACTAAGCATTAGTTAAGCACGAACACACTAGTAATTAATGATTAACTTTACATTTTAAGGGTCCGTAATTATGCATTAGTTAAACTAGTAATTAATGATTTGCTTGTTCAGCATGTAGTTAAGCATGGACACAATAGTTATTAATGATTAACTTAACATTACAGTAAGGGCATATTAGACATTATTTACAACTTAAGCCATATATTATTTTTCTGTAGCGATGTAATTATATGTCTGTGTATTTTCTGTTAAGTTAACTGAACAATAAGCTAGTAATTATGTTTAATTACTGCTGATTTTGCCGTTATAAATTGCTTAAATAGTGTAATAAAGACAATTTGAGCTCCTATTCTGAAGTGAAAGTTTTATTCTCATTAATTATGGCACTTATTGAATTATATTTAACTTTATTAACCAGAATAAGCCATTAATTAAGCCTAACTACAATTAATACAGTACTAATAAAGGCAATTTGACCCCCTATTCTAAAGTGAAAATTTAATCCTCATTAATTATGGCACTTATTGAATGATATTTAAGTTTACTAACCAAAATAAGCCATTAATTAATCCTAACTACCATTAATACAGTACTAATAAAGCCCTGGGTCGGCTCTACCCTCGTGCATGAGCAAGGGGGCGGCGGCCTGCCCCGTAGCTCTGCAGGACTTCGCCACCGAAGTAGACGAGCCCACAGGCTTTGGGAGGGCGCTTAGGATAGCTATGCCATGTCGAAGCACTCCGGGGACACCGTAGTGCACAACAGAGCGTTCAACAGTGGGGGGGGACCCAAACTACCCTTGGCCACGGCCCCATCGAGGGCAGAGAAGACGGAGGAGGCCACCAAACGTTCACAGGGACTTCCAGGACCGCGTGAGCTCCTCATGCACCTCGGGAACGAAGAGACATTGGGGGCGAGGCCCGACAGCTGTCAGGTGTCGCCCCCAAAAACCGATCGTCCAACCGCGAGTGCTCGTGACAGGGCGGAGTTCCACACCAGCCCGAGGCTCGCGGCTGCAGGAGATAACATGGCTGTCAACTCTAGGTCGGATCCGAGCAGTGCTGGCACACCCGAAGGCGGAGCACAGCTGAATCGTCATCCCCAAAGGACTCTAGCCCACCTTGAGATGCGGCGACCGACATCTCGTTGCTATCTGGAGTGTGAACGAAACGAGCGGGGTGTCAACAGTCCAAGCACTCGCGGGTAGCGGTGTGCGAGAGGGGGGTGTGGCCCGAGGAATGATTGTCGGGTTCTTAATACCACAGCACCGCCCTCAGGTCACCCTGCCATCTCTCTCGGAGACAGTAAGTTGGGGTGTGGCAGAGGGTACTCTCTCTCCTTTACGGAGGTCACCGAGTCTTGACCGCAACATCGCGATGGTTCCCACTGCGGGAACATGGCACAATCACAAACACTGCCCGAACGTGCTGAAGCCCAAACACGTCGAGCAGTGATTGTGCCCATAAGACAGCAACGGAGATCGATCGCACCAGGAAGTGTGCAGGCGAACCATCTTGAAAAAGACGTGCCACGCGCAAGCTCTTTTTGTGAGAGGAAAGCTCTGCAGAGTGCCGAAGCGCCCAGGGAAAACACACACAGCTGTTCCAGATCACTGCACAGATCAGCAGGCAGGCAATGTGAGATCGCTGGAACGCGCCATCACACCAACACCCTGGGGAACCGCTCGTCTCGAAGACTGAAGAGAAGACTTCAGAATTCAGGCTTGCAGGAGTGAAGAGATGCTCTTGGCTCTGAAGCAGAAACATAATGCGATGTTGCCAGCGTTCTTCCTTATATACCCAAGCGGTGGTGCGGAGTTACACATGCAAATTCCGCATGCCCATGGCATTGGCACTGCCATTGGGCGTTTTCTAAGATCTCAAAGATGATTGGCTTCTAAGCGCAACCCCCATTCGTCAGTCACTGATATTATTCAGAGTGACTGAACGAAAGGGAACTGTATATACACAGGGGCAGGGCCCAAGTGGACTGTAATAGCTTCACACACTTGCCTTACTATGTTGTATTGTTGCATTCTGGCTCCTCTGTTCTGCAATACAATAAGATAACTGCGCATGTATCTGTATACATGTGATAAGCGCTGTTAGCAGAGTTATTAAACGCTATATGTCCGCCGCATAGACTCGACTCATGTATACAAAAGAGATAATGCGCACAATCTGACATCAAACAAAGGAGAGAACGGCGCACACTTCGACTTAACAAGCCGAAATCTCCGGTTTCACCATCTACACGACAACGCTGCAACCGTAGTTTCTAAAAATCTTCAACCTTGCTGAGCAAACTGCTCTCTCTCAGCTGTCTCAGGTTTGATGGGTGCCTTCTCCAGACTGCAGGTTTCAGCTCTTTCCATAGATGTTCAATAGGATTCAGATCAGGCCTCATAGAAGGCCATTTCAGAATAGTCCAATGTTTTGTTCTTATCCATTCTTGGGTGATTTTAGGTGTGTTTTGGGTCATTATCTTGTTGGAGGACCCATGACCTGCGACTGAGACAGAGCTTTCTGACACTGGGCAGTACGTTTCGCTCCAGAATGCCTTGATAGTCTTGAGATTTCATTGTGCCCTGCACAGATTCAAGGCAAGCTGTGCCAGATGCAGCAAAGCAGCCCCAAAACATAACCGAGCCTCCTCCATGTTTCACTGTAGGTATGGTGTTATTTTCTTTGAAAGCTTGATTTTTTCATCTGTGAACATAGAGCTGATGTCACTTGCCAAAATGCTCCAGTTTTGACTCATCTGTCAAAGGCTCCACGGGGCTAAAGGCTCCATGGGATAAAAGGCTCCACGGGGCTAAAGGCTCCACGGGATAAAAGGCTCCACGGGGCCAAAGGCTCCACGGGATAAAAGGCTCAACAGGCTAAAGGCTCCACGGGGCTAAATGCTCCACAGGCTAAAGGCTCCACGGGGTAAAGGCTCCACGGGGTAAAGGCTCCACGGGGTAGAAGGCTCCACGGGGTAAAGGCTCCACAGGGTAAAGGCTCCACAGGCTAAATGCTCCACAGGCTAAAGGCTCCACGGGGTAAAGGCTCCACTGGGCTAAATGCTCCACAGGCTAAAGGCTCCACGGGGTAAAGGCTCCACAGGCTAAAAGCTCCACGGGGCTAAATGCTCCACAGACTAAAGGCTCCACGGGGTAAAGGCTCCACGGGGTAAAGGCTCCACGGGGTAGAAGGCTCCACGGGGTAAAGGCTCCACAGGGTAAAGGCTCCACGGGGTAAAGGCTCCAATGGACTATAAGCTCCATGGGGTAAAGGCTCCACAGGGCTAAAGGCTCCACGGGCTAAAGGCTCCACAGGGCTAAAGGCTCCACGGGGCTAAATGCTCCACAGGCTAAAGGCTCCACAGGCTAAAGGCTCCACGGGGCTAAATGCTCCACAGGCTAAAGGCTCCACGGGATAAAGGCTCCACGGGACTATAAGCTCCATGGGCTAAAGGCTCCACAGGGCTAAAGGCTCCACGGGGTTAAAGGCTCCACAGGGCTAAAGGCTCCACGGGGCTAAAGGCTCCACAGGCTAAAGGCTCCACGGGGTAAATGCTCCACAGGCTAAAGGCTCCACGGGGTAAATGCTCCACAGGCTAAAGGCTCCACGGGGTAAAGGCTCCACGGGACTATAAGCTCCACGGGCTAAAGGCTCCACAGGGCTTAAAGGGTTAGTTCACCCAAAAATGGAAATTCTGTCATTAATTACTTACCCTCATGTCGTTCGACACCCGTCAGAAAAGAAATTAAGATATTTTAGTGTAAATCTGATGGCTCTGAAAGTCCTCCATTGGCTCAATGGCACCCTTCACTCTCAAGACCCTTAAAAGGTACTAAAGACGTCGTTACAAAGTCCATCTCACTACAGTGGTTCTAAAATAACTTTATGAATCGGCGACAATAGTTTTTGTGCGCAAAAAAACCCTAAATAACGACTTGCATAGTGATGACGATTTCAAAACAAAGCATCATGAAGCTTCGAAGCGTTATGAATCACTGAGCCGAATGATGATTCAGATCGCGTGTCAAACCGCCAAACTGCTGAAATTTGGCGATTCAAACCGCTGAATCGACTCAGTGATTCATAACGCTTCGAAGCTTCATGATGCTTTGTTTTGAAATCGTCATCACTATGCAAGTCGTTATTTAGGGTTTTTTTGCGCACAAAAACTATTGTCGCCGATTCATAAAGTTATTGTAGAGCCGCTGTAGTGAGATGGACTTTGTAACGACGTCTTTAGTACCTTTTAAGGGTCTTGAGAGTGAAGGGTGCCACTGAGCCAATGGAGGACTTTCAGAGCCATCAGATTTCAACTAAAATATCTTAATTTCTGTTCCGAAGATGAACAGAGGTCTTATTGGTGTCGAACAACATGAGGGTAAGTAATTAATGACAGAATTTTCATTTTTGGGTGAACTAACCCTTTAAGGCTCCACAGGCTAAAGGCTCCACGGGGTAGAAGGCTCCACGGGGTAGAAGGCTCCACAGGCTAAAGGCTCCACGGGGTAGAAGGCTCCACGGGGTAGAAGGCTCCACAGGCTAAAGGCTCCACGGGGTAAAGGCTCCACGGGGTAAAAGGCTCCTTTGATTTGATTTTCCTCTAAACCTGATGACACAAACTTGCCTCAGCACTTTCCAAAACATCCACTTTTCAAGATGCTCGTGGAAATTTGTCTCATCTTTGACGCGATCGCAGAGTTGAGTGTCACTCATTTGATCTAAAATGTAATGTTTTTAGAAATGTTGTAGATTTAAGGAGCAAATAAGAATCGCTAACATTATTGAATATATTTTTAGACAGAGTTCGTCTTAATGATTTTCAGTTTTGTTCAAGGTTTAGGTCGAACAGTAGAATATGTAAAAGTGTGGTATTTGGGGTAAAAGGTGCCGCTTCTGTCTGGCTAAAGGCATCATATTTAACATGATAATAAATATCTGGCTGACTTTTACATTTGATGATATGATAAATATCATATTAAGTTGGGTGTCCGACTTCCAGTTTGAACGTCAACGTGATGGCAGCACTGTGAACGGGCTCCCAAAGAAGCCTATGAAATTTTAAAATTTACCCCGTTAAGACAACGCAGTTTAATGCCTGGAGGTAGATAAGTGAGGGGGTAAGCGAAATACACCTAAACTAAAGCATTGACGAAGCAACATAGTGGGTGCTTAAACCTGGGAAAATAGCGCTAGCTTCCCTGCTAACGTTAATGTGATTCACTGCTCGACACGAGGCCGCTCACTGGTGGACTGCTACTGCTCGGTGAAACGACATGGCCAGCATAGACATGGTACTTCAGGAACTGAGGGAATTTCGCCAAGAAAACAGTGCGAGTTTGGGGGAAATTAAGGAAGAAATGTCTAAGATGAGCGAGAGAATGGACGAGGCTGAAGGGCGGATTGAGAAGACGGAGGAGAGGATTCAGAACACGGAGGATGCCATGACGGAAATAATAAAGTTACAAATAAGGTTGGAGGACAAATTAATGGACTTGGAGAGCCGTACAAGAAGGGGAAACGTTAGCATCTATGGGGTACCCGAGACAGCAGAGCGGGACTCTCCAACAATGAGTGATTTTGTGGAGAAGCTGCTGCGTGACGGTTTGGGGCTATTATGCAGAAAACTTGTCTGATAGCGAACATGAAAAATTTAACAAACTTGGTTTTAAACATGTTTTCTATTCCTCTCACAGTTCGGGAAGGCGAAGAGGCGTGGCGATCCTGTTGCACGGCGCTCTAAATTATGAACATTTATCAGAATATAAGGATAAGGAGGGTAGATATAAAATGGCAACTGGTAAAATTGATGGTATTATTCTGAGTCTCTTAAACGTGTATATTCCCCCAGGAAGCAATTGGTCCTTGTATAAACAGATCCTAGAATTAACAACAACAAGGAGTCAGGGAATTTTACTATGCGGTGGTGATCTTAACCTCACATTAAATGCTAAATTGGATTCTTCGAACGGGAAAGGTGATGCGAGAAATATCGGAGGAAAAATGGTACACCTTATGGACGAATTAGGATTAGTTGATGTGTGGAGAGATCGCCATTCAACTAATAGGGAATATACCCACTATTCCTGCGCACACGATGTCTATTCAAGGTTAGATTATATCTTCATGTTCAGAAACGATCTCTTTAGGTTAAAAGATTGTGAAATAGGCCCCTGTACTATATCAGATCACAACCCAGTTTATGCTAATGTCTGTCTGAACAGAAAGAATAGATCTAACTTATGGAGGTTGAACACAAACATTCTTAATTACCCTGATATTAAAGAACGTCAGAAGAAAGAAATAGAGGAGTATTTAGAAAATAACGATAAGGACGATATGTCACCGGGAATAATATGGGATGCACTTAAGGCAGTGATTAGGGGGAAAATAATTGGTATTTCCTCCCATCTGAAAAAAATAGGTCAGCAAAAACTCCGGCACTTAGAAGATAAGTTGCTAGATCTGCAACGACAACACTCGAGGTCTCATAATGGTAATATTAAATCGGATATAATGAAATTGAAAAAAGAAATAGAGGATTTGAACACAATAGATGTACAGAAAAAACTCATGTTTATAAAGCAACAGTACTATGAGGTAGGGGGGAAATCACTGAAACTTCTCTCTTATAAGCTTAGGAAACAGCAAGCAGAGAGATCCATTCATAAAATTAAGAATCCCCTAAATGATCAAATAGAAATTGAACAGGGAAAAATTCAACAATGCTTTTTGGATTATTATAAGACATTATATTCTCAACCTCATATAGACAACAACCAGGACATCAATATCTTTTTGTCTGAACTTGAGTTACCAAAAGTGACGGAGGAACAAAATAAAAAGTTATTAACTACAATAACTAAAGAAGAAATCCAATTAGCAATTAAAAGATTAAAGGGAGGGAAGATGGCAGGGGTACACTGTAAAACCCAACAAGTTAAGCTAACTCATTTAATTTGAGGAAACTGATTACCTCAATTAAATTGAGTTTAACAAACTTAATTGAAGTAAAGAAAAACTGTAGTTATGAGTACTCTGAACTTATTTTAATTGAGTCCACTAAACCAAGGATATTTCTTAATATCCAATTAAACTTTACACTGCATTCAAATAATTTTTACAGCTAAAACTTCACTATAATGAGTAACAACAGAAATAACAAACTTTAAATTAACTCAGAGAGCTTGCTAGTTACTGCTAGCTCACAATAGCACACACAAAGTCAAACCCAATGAGTTAAGCAAACTCATTACATTTGAGGATACTTATTACCTCAAATAATTTGAGTTTAAAAACCAACAGTTATGAGTACTCTAAGCTAATTTCAGTTGAGTACACTAATAGACATTTTTTTAAATTATTCTTAATATATGTTGCAGTTGAGTAATTAAGTGATTAATTAAGTGATGATTGATCATTAATTGTGAACACCTGATGATAATGAGCAGAATCACAGAAGGAAAGAGAAACACAAGAACTACAATTGATTTAAGCCACAGCTTTAGATGAAATAACAGAAGATAAAAGAAGACATTAAATCTCTGAAGATCTCAGCAGAGGAGGATTAAACAACTCCACAAACAGCACTGCCAGCTTCACACATTACTAACCAGACTGACTTTATTTCTGTCATTTCTGTTTTAATGAAAATAATAGTTTAATTGATCATTCATTCATCATGTCACCATGATGGAGATGAGTCTTTTCTTTAGTTGGGCTCTTGACCCTTACACATTTAACTTTAATTTTTTTTCCCTCTGGCTGCTTTAACTTTGTGTTTAGAAAGCACATTTGTTATGGTAAGAAATGCCTAGAGAAAATGTGATTAGGTGATGTTAGTACAATCATCATGTGGTGGCTTAAGTCACTGATCTCACTCAGAGTCTCATGCTCTGGTTATAGCAGTATTGTGTTCTTAATATTTGTATTATTCATAATGGTGCCTACGTGATTCAGCAGCACAAGATCCAGCACTGTTGTGGTAATTTAATAAAATGCAAAATTTTAAAATCATGTAGTGCTCAAAAGTTGTAATGCAGTTTTAATCTATGGCATCACTTAGACACACACAGATATCAAGAATCTGCGTATGAATCTCAACAATGGTGACAATCAATGAAAAGCTTCATGCTGCAGTGCATGCTGGATACCACCAATCAAAACTCCCTCATGGGTCCCAGCATGCATTGCGGCATGAATAAATTATGCGTCTGAATTATGACTAATTTTCTTTGATTCCTACTATTTGCTTTTACGTTTGCTGTGTTTGTTGTGATGTTTTTGTAGCTTGTTTTATGTTCAAAGTTGATCTGTTTATCCGAATATATTTTTGGATTGTCACCATTGTTGAGATTCATACGCTGATTCTTGATATCTGTGTGTGTCCAAGTACTGTTGTAGATTAAAACCTTCTGTACATTAATTTTATTCATTTATATCCTGCATATTGTTTGATTTCCGCAACCATCCTGGATCTTGTGCTGTAGAATCACATAGGTTCTTATATGAATAATACAAACAAAAAAAAACACATAAAACCTCTATAACCAGAGCATTAGACTCTGAATGAGATAAGTGATTTAGTCATTACATAACGATAATATCATCAGCCAAAATCAACCAACACCAGCTGATCACATTTCCTCTTGGCTTTTCTTATCATAACAAATGAGCTTCGTTAAAGCAGCCAGAGCAAGACATGTTTTGTCAAGGGTCAAGATCCCGACAAACGCAAACACTGAACACCATCATGGTGAATTCAAACAAAACTATTATTTTCAATATATCAGAAATGACAGAAATAAAGTTAGTTTGGTAAGTAATGTGTGAAGCTGGTAATGCTGTTTGTGAAGTTGTTTAATCCTCCTCTGCTGAGATCTTCAGAGATTTAATGTCTTCTTTTATCCTTCAGTTGATTTCATCTAAAGCTGTGGCTGAAGTCAGTTGTAGTTCTTGTGTTTCTATTTCCTGTGATTCTGCTCATTACCATCATCAGGTGTCACCACCAATTTGCAATTATCACTTATTTAATCACTTAACAATACAATTATTATCCAATTATCATGCTGGGAACTAGAAATGTTCTATAACTCATTCATTTTGAGTTCTGTTTCAGTCATTGTGTCCACACAACATTCGGTAATGTTTGAGTGCAGTGAACTCATTTTTATTTAGTACATACAACTGTTAGGTTTTACAGTGTAGATGGATTTGGTCCGGAATGGTACAAAACAATGCAGGTTTTTTTGGTCCCAACGTTGCTGAAAACATTTAATTGGGTGTTGGCAAATAAGATAGTCCCACCATCATGGAGGGAAGCAATAATTTCTATCATCCCAAAAGAAGGAAAGGATAGATTGCAGTGTAGTAACTATCGCCCAATTAGTGTTCTGAATATAGACTATAAGTTGTTCACCTCTATTATGTCAAGAAGATTAGAAACTATTTTACCAGGATTGATACATAAGGATCAAACGGGTTTCATTAAACACAGACAGACTCAAGACAACATTAGGAGGGTTTTACACATAATGAGGCGGGTGGATAAGCAAAAATTAGAGACCTTAGTGTTGAGTTTGGACGCCGAAAAAGCATTTGATTCAGTGAGGTGGTCCTTCTTATATGAGGTGCTTGAAAAATTTGGTTCTGATAAATCTGTAATTGAGGTTATCTCAGGGTTATACAATAACCCAACTGCGAGGATAAAAATTAATGGAGACCTTACTGAATCATTCATATTGGAGCGCGGGACTCGACAAGGGTGTTGCATCTCGCCTCTCCTCTTCGCCTTGTTTATCGAACCTTTAAGCCAGTGGATCAGGCAGAGAAAGGATATAACTGGAGTAAGAACAGTAGGAGGGGAGCAAAAATTGGCACTTTTTGCTGATGATTTACTATTAACTATATCTTACCCCACACAGGTTGTTCCTAAAATCATTAAACTACTACTAGACTATGGCTCTTTTTCAGTGTAAAAGGTTAATGTAAATAAAACGCAGGTATTAACTCTGAACTATAACCCTCCACAAGAAGTCAAGGATAGTTATAATTGGAAATGGGAGGCAGACAATATCAGATATCTAGGGGTGGTATTGCATGGAGACTTCTCTAAAATGTTTGAAGCTAACTATGGCCCTCTGAATATAGCAATAAAATCGGATATACAAAGATGGAATACCATTCCTTTTTTGGACTTACATTCTAGGATTGATTCAATAAGATTAAATATCCTCCCCCGAATGCTCTACTTATTCCAGTGTTTACCAATTTTCATTCCTCATAAACAATTTGTAGAATGGGATAGAATGCTGTCAAAATATATTTGGAAAGGGAAAAAATCCAGAGTTAAATATAAAACCTTACAATTGAAGAAAGATAAAGGAGGTCGTGGTCTCCCTTGTCTACGAGAAGATTACTGTGCGGCACAGTTAAGACCATTAATATGTTTATGTTCTTCAAATTACACCGCAGGATGGAAGGACGTTGAGGGGACAACTATTGAAGCAATACCAGTTGAAGCTTTATTAGCAGATATCAAACTGCAGAATAAGATTCATTTATTAGACAAACCCATTTCTCACGTAATGATAGCAGCTTGGAATGAAGCAATTAAGATTTGTGGTTTGGAAGACACTTCAAAAATCCTAAAATGGTGTGCATACGATTAAGATTTTACCCCGAATCAGCATGATGATAGATTTAAGAACTGGACTCTAAAATGATTAACTGATTATTACTCATTTGTCCACAAGGGGGCACTCCAATCTTTTGAATCCCTGCAAAGAAAACATGGTCTAGACTCTGCTGACTTCTTTAGGTACCTTCAGATCAGGCACTATTTTAATCAGGAACTGAAAGTGAATTTAAACGACCTAGGATTTGTGGGTACATTTATATCATTAGCTACAAATTCAGGAGCACTCAATAAAATTATATCTAGGTTATACAATAGCATCCTGCAGGGCAAAAAAGACAACACTCATTATGTTAAAGAGAAGTGGGAAAAAGAGGGTCATTTGATAATCACAGAGGAATGTTGGGAACATATATGCGAGATACAATGGGTTACAACGGGATCTAATGTATGGCGTGAATTTTATTGGAAAAGTATAATGAGATTTTTCATCACCCCTGTACAGAAGAGGAATCGGGGCACTGGTGATGCTTGTTGGAGATGTGGAGGGGGTGGTGCTAACCATTTCCACATTTTTTGGGACTGCAAAGTTATCTCTCAGTATTGGTCTAGAATTCATGAGCATATACAGAATATTTTTGCATTTGTTTTTCCATTTGCTTTTGATACCTTATATCTCAGCAATATATCATCGGATAAACTGGACTCGAAGGACAAGGAACTTCTGTACATCTTATTGGCAGCAAGTAAAAAGGCTTTAACGAGGAGATGGCTTAAACCAGAACCACCAACAACTGAGGACTGGATAAACATTGTGTACGAGATCTACATAATGGAAAAACTGTCCTTTTCAATGAAAGTGCAGAGGGACACTTTCTATAAGACGTGGTCCAAGTGGACGGAATATGTTAAACCGGTTAGATCTGATTTTCTGTAAACACTGCTGCTTCTTACGAATTGTGCACTGATTTAAAAGTTTAAATGAACAATATAAATAATATGGAAGTAATTTGGTTTCCCCGCCACCCGCTCTTTTGAGTTCTGTTGTTCCTGTGTTAAAAAGTTAAAAATGTTAAAGCAACGTACTGTACTTCATATGCCCAACAATATGTAAAATTCAACATGCTTTTCCAATAAAAGATAATAAAAAATAAAATAAAAAAAGTTGGGTGTCCACCTTAGAGATAAACACCACCATATTAACAATGAAACATCATATATAACTTAGACATTATTAAAAACTTTATTTTAGCTGTCAATGCAGCGGGTCCACCAGACCCAGGAACACTGGCTGAATAACAAAAATATGAACACCACACAAGGGTTAAAAGTGTAATAAAGTTATCAGTGCAGGAAAAATTAATTAAAACTGAAGAATATATTCAAGAATAGGTATAAAAAATAAAGAAACTGTACAAAAGAGCAAAACTATTTGAACGAAAGAAAAAAATAAGAACAAACAAACAAGAACAAAATTACGAATAAAAACAAAAACAAACAAAGCGACACAAAAAAAAAAAAAAAAAAAAAAAATATATATATATATATACATTTACATTTATGCATTTAGCAGAATATATATATATATGTTACCACTTTATTCACAAAATATTAATCTCCAACGTATTAACACAACGCGCATGCGCCTTGGTGCGCTCTCTCTCTCTCTCTCTCTCTCTCTCTCTCTCTCTCTCTCTCTCGTCGCAAATGTAAAGTGAAAGTAAGTTAGAGTTCGCCTGTCGCCATTTTAAGCAGGTAAGATACGAATACGATACGGAAAAACAGTGCTTTAAAGTGTTTAATAGAAACGTTTATGGAAGTTTAATCAGGAATTGCCGTGTGTCTTTATGATGTTAAAGCAGGAGGATTTGAGAAGCTGTATCTTGTAGAAGTTTGATCGAGGTGAGTGTTCAGGTGTGTGACTTACTCATGTTAATATGAATCTCTGCAGGACATTTTGAGTGATTGTTTGTTTGATATGAAATCTTTAACGAAGGGTTTATTTTGTGTTTGGTGATGTCTGTGATTCTTCAGAGGTTTAACAGTATATGTGTAAACATGAGTGACTGAGCTTGAGTTCACACACATGATCCTTTTTCTCACACACTCCAGATGTTCAGCCCCGACTAAACGCTGCAAAACGTTTTTTAAACGGTAACGGTGCTGCTTTGAACACCCTGTTCTGATGACGCAAGAGTAACTATGGCGGCTGAGAAGGCCATTCTTTGTGTTCTTTCGGAATTTTCGGAGCCTGACGAAATCGATATAAATACGTGTTTAATACTGCAAAATACATGCAATCACTGCCCTTGCTGTCTAGAATAAAAGACAACATCCCAATCCCATTTATTTAACTTTTTTATCTCCAGGTAATCAATTCTAATTTAAATCATCTTACTTTTTTAATAGCTTGTATTTTCTTTCTCACTTTATGTCAAGCACTTAATTACCATATATGAAATTTGGTATATAAATAAACTTGCCTTGCAATGAAGCTAAATATATAAATAAATACATCATCATGTTGATTTTATATATTATAATATATATATTTATATATATTATTTTATATATAGCAAAACGCTGCGCACCGGTTTGAGCTTTGAACGTGCCCCAGGTGTGTGCAGATAAATTATGAAGGATGTTTAATGTAATAATTTAATTTAGTGTCTGATGTTTGTTCATTCAGAGTCAGTGGAGGAGCTCAAACTCATCAGATTCTCCTGCAGCTTCATCATGGCTGATCCACAAGGATCCACAGATGGAGATTTCTCTCCAGGATGCAGGTACTTTCAACACACACTGTTAAATATTGGGTTACATCACAGAGAAAGATCAGTCAAAGTGTTTTTGATGAAAGATTAATGTGTTTATATTAATATGGTTCCTCTCATAAAGAAAGATCACAGTAATCTAAAGGATTAAACTGAATCTGTTCCAGTTCAGTCCAGCAGAAGAGCTCAAACCCAGAGTCCAGCTGTGTGTCTATGAAGAGTAACCGCTCTATGGATGAGCCAATGAAGTTTAAGAGTGGAGACAAACGGCCTGATCTCAGGTATATCATCTCTATAAAAGTTATGCTCAGGCATATAAATCTTTAGATGCCTATAACCAGTGTTGGGAGTAACACGTTACAAAAGTAATGCATTACAGTAACATATTACTTTTTGCTGTAACGCAGTAGTGTAAGGCATTACTAATCAATTTTCAGTAATATTTTACTCGGTACATGTTCAGTAACGCTCGCGTTACAACACACTTTTAGCCCTAAATTAAATTGTATAAAAAAACACACAAAAAAACAGCAAGACTGCGAGACAACGAATGAAAAATGCAAGTAAGTTATTATCTAGTTATTATTACCTGTTCGTGGTCAGTCAATAGCCGCGTGTGGTGTCCAAGTTTGTAAATAAAGACTAAATGACAGCTCGCGCTGGCCAGTAGAAAAGCGGCTAAAGAAGGCTTTTCATAGAATAGCACAACGGCGAGCGCATCGAGTATAAACATCTCCGCAAAACGAAAATAAACAAGGCTCAATGGATGAAGATTGCAGAAGACGACTGTACATGCGCGAGATGGACGTATGCGCATTACTTCGAGTTTGTCAGAGATAAGGACAAGAAGAACGTAATAGTCAAATGCATATGTAGTCAAATGCAACCTTTGTCTAAACCAAGATAACTATCGACGTCGCAAAATAGCACTAGCCATTAAAAAAACAAACTTCTCTTGCACTTTGTGCATGGTGGTTTTGTGTTGTGAACCTCTCGAATTTAAAGAGAATAAAATAATGACAACAATAAGAAAAGAACAAATGTGCATCTTGTCATGGCATTAGAGTTTACATTCAGTTCTGTTGTGTCTAATATGAATAGACCCAAGCTATAGCCAGATAATCACTTTACCTCTACCATACTTTTTACAGACTTGGATAGTTTGTGATTCATCCTTTCTTGCATTGTCTTGAGCCTTCACTTTGCCAATTATATGCTATATTGTTAGTAGCCTGGATAGCCCACAGTCATTATGCTACATCATCTTCTACTGGATGTAAAATGCTCTAGTAACCTACACTTGCTGATCTCTCCTAAGACAGAAGTTTCCAGTAAAAGTGCACAACATGTATTAGTCTGTATGCTTTTTATTTTACTTAAAACCAGTTCAGTCCAGCAGGAGAGATCAAGCCCAGAGTCCAGCTGTGTGTCTATGAAGAGTAACTGGTCAATGAAAGAGCCACCAATGTTTAAGAGTGAAGACACACGGCCTGATCTCAGGTACATCATCTCTATAAAGGTTATGCTTATAGTATTGATTTTTATGAAGTTGTTATTAATATACATCAGTGTAATGAGTTCAGATCCTGTAAGTTTCAGTCTATTAATGCTGATTATTGTGCTCTCGTGTAAAGCTCTATGTATTGTATTGTTAATACATTCACACACTGTAAAAGCTGTTGATCTGTTACTCAGTTAATGACACAATTACATCAATATCAGTGTGTCTGATTCTTTACCCTCTTCATTCTGGTTTAAGGTCAAATCTTCAATCCAGACCAGTTAAAAACAAAACTGTGTTCACGCCTGTGATTCAACCACAAGACTTTAATGAAAGCATGGCTCCTGGTTTCAGGTAAAATGTGAGACGTTTGTTGTTTAATTTTAGGCACTGCAATGACATCACGCATCACTCAAACACATGATTAATGATTCAAACATTTCAGAAACCGTATGATGTTCTGTGTCCCATAATACAGCAAACAAATGATCCATTGTATGGCTATTTACTTCTCTAACTTGTGTAATAATCTGTTATTATAATCTTACAGCCATGACTCTAAAGCTGCTGAAGTCCTTGACAGATTAAGATCAAATCTGATGAAGAAGTTTGAGTGTCTGAATGAGGAAACAGCAAAGCAGGGAAACCCAACACTCCTGAATGAGATCTACACAGAGCTCTACATCACAGAGAGTGAGAGTGGAGAGATCAGTAATGAGCATGAGGTGAGACAGATTGAGACACAGTCCAGGAGAGCAGAAACAGAGGACACACCAATCCAATGCAATGACATCTTTAGACCTTTACCTGGACAAGACAAACCCATCAGAACTGTGCTGACAAAGGGAGTCGCTGGCATTGGAAAAGCAGTCTCTGTGCAGAAGTTCATCCTGGACTGGGCTGAAGGGAAAGAGAATCAGGACGTCCAGCTCATATTTCCACTTCCTTTCAGAGAGATCAACTTGATGAAGGACAAAACACTCAGTCTTTCAGACCTTCTTCATGTCTTTTTCCCTGAAACCAAAGTAATGGAAATATCCAGAGAAGAATATAAAGTGTTGTTCATCTTTGATGGTCTGGATGAGTGTCGTCTGTCTCTGGACTTTAAGAGCAAAGTGAAACTGTGTAATATATCTGAATCAGCCTCAGTGGACGAGCTGCTGACGAACCTCATTGAGGGGAATCTGCTTCCCTCTGCTCTCATCTGGATCACCTCCAGACCCGCAGCAGCTGATCTCGTCCCCTCTGAGTGTGTCCATCGAGTGACAGAGGTACGAGGCTTCAGTGACCCACAGAAGGAGGAATACTTCAGGAAGAGAATCAGTGATCAGAGTCTGGCCGACAGGATCATCTCACACCTGAAGTCATCAAGGAGCCTCCACATCATGTGCCACATCCCAGTTTTCTGCTGGATCTCAGCCACTGTTCTAGAGAAGATGATGAGTGAAGCAGAGAGAGGAGAGATTCCCAAGACTCTCACTCAAATGTACACACACTTCCTGATCCTTCAGACCAACATCAAACATGAGAAGGACTATGAGAAGAACGTGACAGATCAAGACATGATCCTCAAACTGGGGAAAGTGGCTTTTCAGCAGCTTGTGAAAGGCAATGTGATATTCTATGAGGAAGACCTGAGAGAGTGTGGCATTGATGTGACAGAAGCATCAGTGTACTCAGGATTGTGCACTCAGATCTTCAGAGAGGAGTTGGGCTGGTATCAGGGGAAAGTCTTCTGCTTTGTTCATCTGAGCCTTCAGGAACATCTAGTGGCTCTATATGTGCATCTCTCCTGTGCAAACAACAACAGAAATGTGTTTGACCTAATCACTAAACAGAGTTTGCTGTTCAAAGTTAAAGACTTGTTTCGACATGTTTCATTATCTGAGCTGCATCAGAGAGCTGTGAAGGAGGCTCTACAGAGTAAAAATGGACATCTGGATCTTTTCCTGCGGTTCCTTCTGGGTCTGTCAGTGGAGTCTCATCAGATTCTCCTTCAAGGACTAATGAAACAGACAAGAAGCAGATCTGACAGCAATGAGGAAACAGTTGAGTACATCAAGAAGAAGATCAGGATCATTGACTCTCCAGAGAAATCCATCAATCTGTTCCACTGTCTGAATGAACTGGGTGATCAATCACTAGTGGAGGAAATACAACAGTATCTGACATCTGGAAGAATAAAGGAAGCCCATCTCTCTTCATCTCAGTGGTCAGCTGTAGTCTTTGTGTTGTTGACATCAGAAAAGAAGCTGGATGAGTTTAATATTAATAATTTTGTTGGAGGAAACAATATATCTGAAAAAATAAAGGTTCTTCAGAAGCTGCTGCCTGTGATTAAAGAATCCAGATCAGTTTGGTAAGTATCACTGAGAACAATCACTTCACTGTAAAAACATTAAGAAAATAAAAGTTAATAAATCTCCAGTGCTGCAGATGCTGTCCAGAGTTCAGTGGTCAGTATTTTGATGTGACGATGTAAAATTCCTTCAGACATTCAAACAAAGTCAGAGAATTTGCATATGAATAAATAATTCAGGTTTACCAGTTCAATATTCTTACACATAAAGAAGAAATGTAAATATTTACAGATTTGTTTTTAAATAAATAACATTAAAGAAAAGATGAGCAAACAAACAACTAGAGAAACAGATAATTTATTAAGTAGCTCAAATTTAAAAAGCATTTTATGTATGGTTACCACAGCAGAGTCATACATTTATATTTTACTGTCAGATGGACGATTAAACATTTATTCAACTTTAAGCTAACGTTCAAATAAAACTTCACATTTTAATTTGACTGTGAAATGGACAATTAAGAATAAAATCTCTGAGCATCTGAAATGAGTGCGGGTTCTCTAGTAAAGTGCAGATGTAATGTGTAGCAACGGCTCCACCATAACAAGAAGAGCAATGTACAGTGACACATTTATGATTTACAAGTCATTCAAAATATTGGAATGGATTTTCAGTAAATTGATGCAAATATTATTCTAGTAATCTATTAAGGCATCTTTACACAGCCGAGTTAATGCGCTCTAAAGCGGCTCTGTGTCTGCTCAAAATTCTGTGTAAAGACACAATGCCGCATTAAAGCAGACTTAACATATGCCGGGTCTGATCCACCTCGACCCCTAGTATCAAAGGCGATGCTTTTGATTCAGAGTAAATGAACGCGAACTTGTGCTGCCTTAAACTACCCCATTGTCATGACAACCGCCTGTCAGCGTCAGCTCACGCGGCGCGAGAATCAAGAAGCAGGAGACAAACCATCTAGGAATTAAAGTAAAAGAGTCCTGTACTCGCATTTAAATTGAAGGGAATTGGGAATTGAAGATCGGAATTATATTCATTTTGTGGAGAGGTGTAAGGCAAGACAACCTGCATGTTTTTATTTTTATTTGTTTAGATTGTGTAGCCCGTTTCGTTTGTGAGCAGAGTCAGCCTCAGCTTGTCAAAAAATGCCCTTTTGTGGTGGTGGTGGTGGTGGTGATAGTAGGCTAAACGTTTAAACTAACATTGTGATGCTTGAAGTGTTTTATATCTATGGATTTTATTATAGGCAAGACAAGTCAAGTGTTGATTTGAGAGGCTAAATTGATCAAATATGTGGTTAACTCACTGTCGGACGCTTGGTCGTCACTTTAAAAAACATTTTTCTAAATTAACTTAAAGGGATAGTTCACCCAAAAATGAAAATTAGCCCATAATTTACTCAACCTCAAGTCATCCTATGTGTATATGACATTCTTCTTTCAGACGAATAAAAGTTATATTACAAAAGTCCAGGCTAATCCAAGCATTAGAATTTGATTAATAGTTGCTCTGTTTTTGAAGTCCATAAAAAGTGCATCTGTCCGTCAAATAACTGCTCCACCCGGCTCCGGGGGGTTAAAAAAGGCCTTCTGAAGCTAATCGACGCGTTTGGTTAAGAAAAATATTCATATTTAAAACTTTATCAAGTAAACTTTTGGCCGGCCTCCTTTTGTGGAAAAGTGTTGAATGTTGAAAGTAAAACTCAAGATGCGTTCATGACGTCATGACGAGCGGACCTGTTAGTCTTTCGATCGGCAGGGGAACTTTCAACAATTTTTCCATAAATTGAGCAGGGAAGGCGGTCGGCTGAAAGTTTACTTGATACATTTTTAAATATGGATATTTTTCTTACACAAACGCATCGATTCGCTTCAGAAGGCCTTTATTAACACCCCGGAGCCGTGTGGAGCAGTTATATGATGGACAGATGCACTGTTTATGGACTTCAAAAACAGAGCAACAATTAATCATATTCTAATGCTTGGATTAGCCTGGACTTTTGTAATATAACTCAGATTTGATTCGTCCGAAAGAAGAATGTCATATACACCTAGGATGACTTGAGGGTGAGTAAATTATGGGCTACTTTAAATTTTTGGGTGAACTATCCCTTTAATAAAGAAACGAAATATAACTACTTTGACATTAAAAACAAAACTGAACTATTTTAATTTCTGCAACAGTGTGTAATAGGGAGGATAAAATAAAAATAAACACGGGCTCCAGTCGAACATGGGCCGAGAGTTTTGATGAGCTGTCGGACACGGGCTGGGCTAGGGCCTAGATTTGTGGCTCCAACTCACATCGTCAACCGTGTAATAAATTGGCATTTCCCGTTTGTAATCTTCCTTTGAAGAGACTGGCAGATCAACGCACTGCAACATTTCCCTCAGATGCGGTAAATGCTTAACCCAGTCGGCGTCACTGTGGTTGTGCATTGTAATATTATATTCCAAACATAATCTCTTTGAGAACGATATTTGATATTAGATTTGATATTTTCTGATATATCTGCTGTCCTGAAATGCTATCATTGTTCATTTGTTGCGACTGCTCCAAAGTGACTTTGTTTCTTTTTTTTTTTTAAACTTTTGTCCACTTTAAATCCTGCGCTGATCTACCCGTAATAACATATATTTTTATAGCATTTGTTCAATCAGGCACAATTTTATTACGGAATATAAAACAACTAGGCTATACCGTAGCCTACAATAGCCTATACAGAATCATGACAAACATTAAAAGCACCTATATATACCACGCAGAGGAAAATACTTTAAAATTCTGTATTTATTTTATTTTTATATATTCCATTATTTTTGAATTAATTTAAACACTTTGTTAAAACTGTTGTAATGTTCAAAGCATTGTTTCCCGTGATTTTCATTCCTGTGTAAATGCATCCACATCCACGCCTGTCCCGGACTCCAGTTCCCATGATCCTCCCTGTCTCACACCTGAACTCACTTCCTGGTTATCTTGTCCACTCTCCCTGGATTCCCTGCACCTGGTTGTCTTGTCATTAGCACTTCTTTATATTGTATTCACTCCCTGCACTCCGTGTCCGTTCTTGATGTTGTTGTTGTTAAGTTGCCTGTGTATGCCATTCTGTTTCTAGTACTTATTAAATACCCATCTTTGTTTGAAGTTCTGCCTACTGATTTCCTGCTGCCTAGGCGAATCGTAACACATATGTAGTGAATAGTGTCACTTATTAAAACAAATTTTGTATAAGACAGACATTTAATATAGTTCAAATAAGAGATTTTATTTTTCCTGATTGAATGATACTTTAGATGTTGTATGATCATGTTTTGTGACATTTTAGATCTCAGTCTAATGATCCATCAAACATTGATTTGTGCTTTAAGTTTGTACTTTCTCTGTAATTATGGATTCTCTGCTAAACTGATCTGATCTGAACTGAGAGAGTGAAGAGTGTGTCATTGTTCTCTACAGGTTGAGGGATTGTGGTGTCACAGATGAAGGTTGTGCTGCTCTGGCTTCAGCTCTGAGATCAAACCCCTCACACCTGAGAGATCTGGATCTGTCTAGGAATAAAATAGGAAAATCAGTGACTCTTCTCTCTGCTGTACTGGAGGATCCTCACTGTAAACTGGAGAAACTGTGGTAAGATCATATTTGACTCTCACACATGAATCACAATTTAAAGTGTGTTTGAAGTGTTCAGCCTCTTTCTGCTGCTGTAAGTTCAGCTGATTGAGCTCTAAATCAGTGGTTCTCAACTCCAGTCCTTGGGACCCATTGCTCTGCACATTTTGTATGTCTACCTTATTTAAGGCACCTGATTCTGATCATCAGCTCGTTAGGAACTGAACTGAGTGTGTCTGATAAGAGAGACACAAAATCTGCAGAGCAGTGGGTCCCCAGGACTGGAGTTGAGAACCACTGCTCTAAATGATTGAACACATGATCTGCTCCTCAGTCACATGATACTGCAGGACTGAGAGTCACTGAAATACACACTTTCACATCACAATCCACATTTCAGTCTCTTGACTTAAACCCTTCTGTACCCTTTGAGTTGTCAGAAATATCAGTTAACCAGTGTTTTTTCTTGAAATTGAGACTTTTTCTCATTTAGGGTCATGAACTTGCATGCAAAATTTCAACAGACTGATGTGTTTTAACATATACACACAAAATTACTATTACGGTTGTGTTGTTCACGGGTCAATTTGACCCACATATTTTAACTGTGCAGATCTAAAATTATAACATTTCTTGGTTATATTTTGTTATTTTAGTATATTTTGATATCTTATGAAGCTAAAAAGGAGCTTTTCCCCACTTATTTCAATACAGAATAATATGCTAGTATTCTGTCAGCCACATATGGTAAAAATGAGCTATCATTTCTTTTTTCAAGTTATCACTTTGTTGTATATCAGAGCTCTTCAACTCTAGACCTGAAGTTCCAGTTTCAATTTTTATTCATAAATTCAGATATTTATTATTTTTAATGTGTGAAAAGTATAGATAATAAAAGTTAATTATTTGTACCTGATTGTATAATGTATTTGTTGATAGTGTGATTTTTGGGGAATTGTCTTGAATCCAGTTAGGATTGTAAGCAGAAATCAAACAGTGCATGAGGGTCAAACAGACTCAAGCTCAACAGTCAGAACTGAGAACAGTGCAGTTGTGTTCTTAGATAAGATCAAAATATTGAATGCAGTTGTTGAAGGAGGCAGAACAATAATGCATTTGAAGAATTTAAAATACTGAAAAGAAAAATGAGAAGGAGATTCAGTGACTCGATGTAATGGGAACAGAGAGAAGCAGGAATATTACAGAGAGGATAAAACAATGTTCAAAATACCAGCCACTGAGAGAAAATCAGATCTCAGGAAGATAGTGTCAAAATCAAAGAGAAACACATTGGGTCTCATTCACTATACATGTGTACATCTGAGCAAATCTAGATTCACCAAAAACTCCTACTAAAATGTATTCTAAATTGACCAAAGAATGTAGGAACTGAAACAAAAAACACTTTTCTGTGCTTAAGAAGTTGTAGTTATGTGGTTGCTAGGGTACTCGGGGTGGTAACTAAGGTCTTGCTGCGTGGTTACTAGGGTACTCAGGTGGTTGCCAGGGTGGTAACTAAGGTCTTGCTGCGTGGTTACTAGGGTACTCAGGTGGTTGCTAGGGTGTTGCTATGTGGTTGCTAGGCCACTTGGGTGGTAGCTATGGTGCTCTGGGTGGTTGCTGTGAGATGGATAGAAATAGTCAGATGAGATAGATAGATAGATAGAAATAGTCAGATGATAGATAGATAGATAGATAGATAGATAGATAGATAGATAGATAGATAGATAGATAGATAGATAGATAGATAGATAGATAGAAAAAGTTTGTCGAGACAAACTTTGAAGTTGGCTTGAGAAAGCCGGACCAGAAAGTTTGAATAAGTTTTAAAAGCTTAAAGTTTGGTCATGGGCGTCGGAAGCAAAAAAATGTGGGTGGGTCCTCTCTCAGAACATTTTTACTGCAGTAGATGCAATTTACATAAAGTTCAAATATATTGCATTGTTTGCTAAACATCTGGTTGGACAAGATTACGGAAATCACCTTATCTTTGAGATAGGTGTAGGGGTAAGACGCATAGCATCAAGTTTTGATGCAAATCGACCCGCGGTTCGAATCCGCCTTTTGCCGAACTCGCTCCCTTTCCCATCACATATAAGATCGGAAAGGCATTTATTTAAAAAAAAGTGGGAATAAAGCGTCTAACGTGTTTAACAATAAGTGTTTATCGGTTAGGGGTAGGTAAACAGACATGTACTGAATTAGAGACGATAAAAGTGAGTGGGTCCAATATCATTGATCGTAAAAAGTGGGTGGGTCTTGTCCCGTCCACACACAATGGTTCCGACGCCCATGAGTTGTAGCATGGCCACATAATGGGGTTTATATACATGTATGGTTGTTCTGTAGAAATAAGAACACTTTATTAACCCTGTATGATTTTATTTTTCCCTTATGTATTACTGTGTTTGAGCCCTACATCGGTTATCGCGAGATGTTATGTTACTGATTACGTCAGTCTTTGGGGGGGTGATTGAGAAACGCAGTTACACCTGTAAGGGAGGAAAAGAGGGAGAGCGGAGTGGTGAACTGTTGCTGGTGGATAAACTGTCCTGGCTCTTCCTCATTGGCAACTGTTGTTGCTGTCTCGCTGTGGAGTACATTTTTTGGACTATTTTTGCTTGGATGAATCACCTTTGAGGACTTTGAACAGTTGGACACAACAAAAATATTCTGCTATTGGACAATGCATACCGGTGAGACTGATCTTGTATTTATGCGACTCTGGACTAATTACACACACACTCCCAAGTGCAATTTTCTATCGAGGTTTGCTTGTATTTGGATGTTTATTATTAATGGGGTTGGAATATTGAAAATGGCCTTGTAAATACACCAGGGTTTATCAACGTTTTATTGTTTGTTGTGGTTTATTCATAAGCATCACTTGACGAAACAGACGTTCTTTTTTTATATAGTGTACCACCGCTATAATATTTAGTGGATACCGAGTTTAGAGTTCAAAGATTGACGGGTTTGAAGTCAAAAGTGAGAGTGTGTGAGTAGACAGACAGACAGACAGATATATGCTATGTAGTTGTTAAGGTAATTGTTGCTAAGTTGTTGCTATGCAGCTGCTAAGGTATTCTGGGGGGTTGCTAGGGTACTCAGGGTGGTTGCTAGGGTGTTTCTATTCAGTTTCAGTGCTATTGTGCACCATAAACTGTCCACTATTAATGAGACTTTCACACAAAAATTCAATTTCAGCTTGAAACAGACTTGATTTTGGAGTTGACTGGGATGTAGTGACTGTTTTCAAACAGCTTTTCAAAGTAAAGATAAAACATTAGTTTTTAAATCCTGCATAGAATGAAATAATTTGACAAAAGTTTGTGGTTTTCTTTTTAAATGTTTAATGTATTAAATTCATCTCACAAACAAATCACTACTTCATACATATTGTTACAGATATAAATAACTGAACAATACACTGTTGTAAACGCTGTCATAAATTAAATAGATTTAGCATTAGACAAAAATACAGATCCTGATCCATCAAACTTATTGATTTGTGCTTTAAGTTTGTACTTTCTCTGTAATAATGGATTCTCTGATAAACTGATCTGATCTGAACTGAGAGAGTGAAGAGTGTGTCATTGTTCTCTACAGGTTGATTTATTGTGGTGTCACAGATGAAGGTTGTGCTGCTCTGGCTTCAGCTCTGAGATCAAACCCCTCACACCTGAGAGATCTGAATCTGTCTGAGAATAAAATAGGGAAATCAGTGACTCTTCTCTCTGCTGTACTGGAGGATCCTCACTGTAAACTGGAGATACTGTGGTAAGATCATCTCTCTCATAGTCACACGTGTCTTTGTCTTCAGTAAATCATGTCCTTTAATGTACATTTTAGGTCTAAAATCATCTTGTCAAATAAAATGTTATGTAAAGTCACTAAATCTCAGGACAAATGACTCTGATGACTGAAGATGATGTTAATTTTATTCATCTTCATCACATCACATGACATTTACTGAAGGTTCAGTTGCTTCTGCTTAGTTTGATTGAAACTCATCTACTTGGCTCTGTCTGTGTTAAAGTCTATTTTCATCTTATTTTTACTTGTTTTGAAATCCCATGAGCTCATTGTGTTCTCATAGATGTCATGTCATTTATTAAATTAATTTAACTGTGAAATACAGTGAACGACTGGAGGTGAACCAGTAGACAGTGTGAGTAGACAGACAGACAGACAGACAGACAGACCGATATATGCTATGTAGTTGTTAAGGTAATTGTTGCTAAGCTGTTGCTATGCAGTTGCTAAGGTATTCTGGGGGGTTGCTAGGGTACTCAGGATGGTTGCTAGGGTGTTGCTATGCAGTTGCTAGGGTCTCAGGGTAGTTGTTACGGTGTTGCTATGCGGATGGTATGGTATTTTATATGTGTGTGTGTGTGTGTGTGTGAGAGAGAGAGAGAGAGAGAGAGAGAGAGAGAGAGAGTGTGAGTGTGTGTGTGTGTGTGTGTGTGGGAATGAGTGTGAGTGAGAGTGAGTGTGTGAGTATGATGACTAGATAGATGGATGGATGGATGGATGGATGGATGGATGGATGGATGGATGGATGGATGGATGGATGGATGGATGGATGGATGGATAGATAGATAGATAGATAGATAGATAGATAGATAGATAGATAGATAGATAGATAGAAAAACACACACACACACACACTCACTCACTCACACTCATACACTCTCACACACATACCCTCTCACTCACACATTCACACACTCTCTCTCTCTCTCTCTCTCTCTCTCTCTCTGTCTCTCTCACACACACACACACACACACACACACACACACACACTCACTCACACATACAGATTGATAGAAAGATTAGAAATATTAGATAGAATGGAAATTTAAGGCCTAGTCCACACGTACATTGTTTTTCCTCCTCCGTTTTAAAAAACAATCGCGTCCACACAAGCACAGTTTTAAAAAAAATCTCTGTCCACATGAAAAAGCAAAACCGCGCTATGATTGGCTGCCTGGTTTCCACATGGGTCTCATCCAGGGCACTGATGCACTGAGGGGTGCCATGGGCTCAGTGAAACCCTTCTACAAGTTGCTTTACTTTGGACTCAGTGACAGGTAACTGTATATACACAGGGGCAGGGCCCAAGTGGACTGTAATAGCTTCACACACTTGCCTTACTATGTTGTATTATTGCATTCTGGCGCCTCTGTTCTGCAATACAATGAGCAGGGCTTAAAGTATCCCGGCACTCTGCCGGATTTCCGGCGTGCTGCGTTTGGCTGCGGAGAATAATTCTATAAATAAAAAACTGTGTTGATATCACGTTCGAGTTCATGAGTTCGCCTACCAATAGTTTGAGAGTAACATGCAGAGTCAGCTGGCATTGGTGTTGATGTCGCCGACGAGCACACACTTCCAGGCAATCAGCGATCACCAGGCAGACGCGCTCATTCATGACTGAAGGGTTTTTAGCGCGATATCTTGTAGCTGTATATTCAAGTGATCGCAATGCTAAAGTGGCATAAATATACAGTTGTATCTGTATTAGAGTAAAGAGTGGGAGAGTGATCCAGCGTGGATTACACCTCTTTTTAAACATAACCAACTCTGAGAGCCCAGTTGAATGGCTTTAATTGAATGACAAATAAGTGACTATGACTCCTGTCCATCATGGTGTGCACACTGACCAGGACATCTACAAGTTTTAAACCGTAGACTCTAATATCAGTTGAATGATGTGCACAAGAATTTATCTGATTTCAGTATAATTAATCTGACTCCATTACAGTTGTTGTTAATATGAAACATCTTATTGTTTGGAGGTAAAAGTCCTACTTAAATCTGATAGGAAAAAAAAAAAGATTTAACCTGAACATCTAGATAACATTAATGTGTAAATAGTGAGGATCAACACACTGGTCTGCAGGATCATCAGTTTCAGCCTTTTTCCTCCAAGAGCAGTTTACTTTCTTCTGATATCCTGTGCAAAGCATTTTTTAAGGAAATTAATGAAAGTGGAATACAAACACCAAAGATCATAAAAGTAGAGGTGAATGGGTGATGATCCAGAAGAAATGAAGCTCATTAACATGATCTCAATGCATGTGTAGGCTGTAGTTCTTACATGAAGACTTTGAATATCTCTATTGAGTTTTTTACATTTCTATTCAGTTTATAAGCTGCCAGATGAGACCAAACATGACAGATTTATGTGTTTGATCACAAGAGTTAATAAATTATATGTAATGGGGAACACGTGGGTCTTGTGAAGCAAATGTCCTCCTGTAGGAGTGTATTAGAGGAGCAAGAGACTGTTTCTCCAGTCTGTGTGTTCAGTCCTGAAGCACATGACAGTTTCAAACAGCTCCATTGAGCATCAACATGCATAAATCTCCTTCTATCAGCAGCAGTGTGGGACAACAAACTACAGACACTTGAACTACAATTCAGACTGTGTCATTGTTCTCTACAGGTTGAGATATTGTGGCGTCACAGATGAAGGTTGTGCTGCTCTGGCTTCAGCTCTGAGATCAAACCCCTCACACCTGAGAGAACTGAATCTGTCACAGAATGAACTACAGGAATCAGGAGTGAAGTGTCTCTCTGATCTGAAGGATGATCCACATTATAAACTGGAGGAACTATACTATTGTGAGTATATTCTTATTTAAAGATTTTAAATTGACCCAAGTTTACACCAGCAGTAATGTTTCAAACTCTTATGTGACTGTGTGTGTGTGTTTTATTGTAGGACTCTCAGTATTTAGACGTCAGTCCAGTTTCCTCAGGATCAGCTGATGGTCAATAAGGAGCCGCTTCAGAGACTGAGGACACAGAAACACACAGCGATCACACTGACGCGTGTGTGTGTGTGTGTGTGTGTGTGTATAAACACACACCAGTTTCTTGTTTTATAGATAATGGCTCATGAAAATATGTTGAAAATAGCAACTTTGAATTGTTTCAAATTTCTTTGTTATCCATTACAGTATAGGTGGTGTAACACTCAGAATACACAACACACGATTAAAGCAAAGTGACAAATACGCCATAGACAATAGATATATTGTGCAATTCAAAGTTTGACTACAGAAGAGATAGATGTTGTAAATGTGTCTACCAGCAGATGCAAATAATTATGCAAATAATTTCATTTATTTCTGTAAAATATGTTTTATTATTAATCTATTTTTGTAAATGATGATCTATTAAAGTTTCCACCTAAACCTTCACATTATTTTACTGGTTTCTTGTTTTTCCTCCTGACTCTGATCAGTTCATTACTATTGCAATATTAATCATATTCCTCTAGATATCAAGTATTTCTAAAGCCAGCAACAGAAAGCAGTGATATATGACAGTCACTGATATAATGCGAGGAGTTAAGAAAGACTGAATGTCATATATCACTGCTAAAAGGAGAAGAACTGCCTTATGTCAAAGAAACTGAACAGGAATTATGAAATTAAATATTTGATTGTCCATTTGCATGGACATTTGTCTTTACCTCAGGACACTCTCAATAAGATCTGTATATATCATCTTCACTCACACCAAAGCTACTTAATTTCCTCAAAATATATATTCTCTGTATAGACTTCTTATAGATTCAGTCAAGATTAAAAAAAAAAAAAGTTTACATTGCCAAAGCATTAATAACACTATACAACACAAATAAATAAATAAAATAATTATAATCAAAGAATAATAATGAAGAATAAAATATAACATGGAATTCAGATGAAAACAAACATAGCAATAAAAATGTTGAATGGAGGGGGGGGGGGGGGTGGTTAGGATGATTCTTAGGGCCCATGCACTTTTGGGGCCTCCACAGATCGGTTTTATTTGTAGTAACAGTACTAGTAGTAATGTAATAGAAATTGTAAATATATAATCTACCAGAGTAACAAATGAAACAACATTATTTCTTATTTCTGCATTTCTGGCAAAAATGCAGAAATATTGACTGCATGGTTCCGTCCTGTCCTACGTAGCCTATAATCACTGAGTGAGATCAGATGGTAAACTGTCAAATTAGAGATGTCTTCATGTTCGACAAAGAAGTATAAGTTCGGTCATCAAAACAGAGGCTACAGAGGGCAGAGAGAGAGAAAACAGCCCGACAATTGCTCACCGGGTTCTTGGGAAAAAAAGGGTATATGTTTATTCACAGAGCTTTCTTTGCGATGTTAGTGCTAGTTGCATAGCCAACCACTACCTGATAGTCTATTCAATAAGTTACGTTTTTCACCACTGAAAATAAAAAGAATGTAATTTTGGCTTTTGTAAATGTGACTTATATAATGCATTTAATGTCAAATAATCTAAAAAAAACATATACAAAGTTCTGCAGGCTTTATGTTCACAGCTGCTTAGCACGAATTCCAGCGCAACGCTTCAGTTAACAGTCACGAAGTGCAGATGAGATGTGTAGCTAAACTAAACAGCTGTGTTACGATAGAAGTTAAACGAGCGACAGAAACCATCAGTTTGCAAAGACTGTATCAACCAAAGCTCATCTTTGAGAAGGGGAATATGCAGGTCAGGAAGGGAGGAGAAGGTGATGGAGACGAGAAGCAGGTATTGTGCTATTTAACACAGATCTACACTACCGGTCAAAAATTTGAGAACGGTTTTTAAAATGTTTTTGTAAGAAGTCTCTTCTGCTCACCAAGGCTGCATTTATTTGATCCAAAATACAGCAAAAACAGTCTCATTGTGAAATATTTTTACAATGTAAAATAACTTTCTTTTTTTATTTGAATATATTTTAAAATTATTTTATTCCTGCGATCAAAGCTTAATTTATTATCATTACTCCAGTCTTCAGTGTCACATGATCCTTCAGAAATCATTCCAATATGATGATCAACAAACATTTATGATTATTATCAGTGTTGAAAATAGTTTTCTCAGGATAATTTAAGGATTAAAAAGTTCAAAAGAACAGCATTTATCTGTATAAATGTCTATACTGTCACTTGATCAATTTAATGCATCCTTGCTGAATAAATGTATTAATTTCTGTAAGTTCTTTCCCAAAAAGAATAAAAAAGAATAAATAATTTTTTACCGACCAAAAACTTTTGAATGGTAGTACAATGTTACAAAAGCTTTCTATTTAAAAAAAAATGCTGTTCTTTTGAACTTTCTACTACTAACTATGCTTTAAACACTGATAATAATCATAAATGTTTGTTGATCCTCATATGAGAATGATTAGTGAAGGATCATGTGACACTGAAGACTGGAGTAATGATGATAAATTCAGCTTTGATCACAGGAATATATTACACTTTACTATATATTCACATAGAAAACTGTTATTTTACATTTGAATAATATTTCACAATATTACAGCTTTTTTGTATTTTAATAACGTAAATACAGGTGAGCAGAAGAGATTTTAAAAACATTTTTAAAATCGTACCATTCTCAAACTTTTGACCGGCAGTGTACATATAATTAAATGGCTGACAATGATTTTGAATGGCCATAGGTTGGCCTGTATGTTTGGTACGATAGGGGGCCCAACCTCATATTCTTTCATAGGGCCCAAAATTGCTAGCGGCGCCCCTGATGGTGAGACTGTGTTCACTGAGTCTGTACATGCTCAGGACTTTTCTAAGTTTAGGGACGGTCACTGTACTCAGGTATTCTGCCAATTCACATTCTCAGTTTCGGGCCAAATGGTATTCCAGTTTACTTTGTTGGGCTGATGCTGTCACACACCCATCTGTCCAGCATAGGGAAACCAAGAGCATGAGATCCTCCTAATTCACTGCTTGTTATTGGTTCAATGATATCACCTGTACCTAGCTTGTTAGAGCGCTAACAGGTGTATATTTAAAGACTTGCATTTGCTTGTACCTTTGCTCAGTCTACTTTGATGCTGATGCGTCTTATTTGGTTTGGTCTGGCTAAGTTTTTATTCTCAGTCAGACATGTTTTGGTTTGTGTAGTCAGCTCTAAGACCAATCGGCTGAGGATGTTTCTTTCTGGCCTCAACTCTTGGTAGTTCAGGGCTTTGTGATGGAGGGTCTGTTCATCACTATTTTTAGGTGAGAATGGAATTTAATGGCCGTTTTTTTAATTGTGATGCAGTCGATTATATGAAGCAATCGCATCTCTTCAGAAAATTTCATATGGATTCGTCTTCCGATCTCTTTATGAACTTTTTGAAGGGGTAGTTGCATGGACTGTCAATGGAGGGACAGAAAGCTCTCAGATTTCATTAAAATATATTCATTTGTGTATTTCGAAGATGAACTAAAGTGAAATGGGTTTAGAAGGACAAGGTTGAGTAACTGATGACAATTATTTTTTCTTCATTTTTGGGTGAACTAACAGTTTGAACAATTAATTTGTGTGATTTTGCTGTTGATAAATTCTCAAACTAAATATTCTTTTTTACTTAGTGATACTTTCCAGGCCTAGTAGGAATGAGATTGCAAGCATTTTTTGAAGGATATTGAGATTGTGCTGTCCAACAGGAGTTCTACCAAAAGGACCCTAAAAGCTCTCCAGATGATTGCCGAATTATTAACACACGTCACTTTGAGTATTAGCTCTGATGAATGAATGTACAATTGCTCTTGGAGGAGAGAGTGATCCCTCACTGTGTCACATAGGTATGTCCAGTTATGCACAATCACTTCTGGTAACTGTTGATCTGAAAATTAAGCTTTGTCCCCATTATGATTGAATCACAGGACCGGATACCAGTCATTTGCCAAGAGATCTCTTATTTATTATTTTGTATGTCAGACATAGTAGAGGCATTGAAAAGTTATTGTCTCATGCAAGCTGTTTGTGTTTCTCCATTCCTCCGTTCCTTCTCCATCCTCCCCCTGTCCCTCTCCCTCCATCTCGTCTTGGTCTTCATCTCCGTCTCTGTCGTCTGTCCATCTCTGTCTGTCCCGTCTATCGTCCCGTCCGGGCCCGTACACTCAAATTGGATGTTATATACTACTAAGGAACTCACTAGGAAGATATTTCCTTAGAAGGTAGAGCAACATGCGTCCTATGTTTAATATAGAGGGTTTACTGGAACCAATTTAAGCGCAGCTAATTAGTTCGGTTCACACTGCATGAAAAGTGGGATTTTCGACCCCGTAAACGCCTGTATACTCCCGGAAATCTCCCTAATTTTCGGCAGTTTTCGACAATTTAGAGGCAGCGAACGTCGCGTTCGTCTGTGCCACAAATTGTCGTAAACGAACCATGACGTAGGTGGAGAGCCCCCCGCTGAGAGAGCCCGCGGAGGTGCGACGCCTCTAATTTGCATATGAATAGCAGCGAAACCAGAGAGTCAACGGCCAGACTTGAATTTACTCACTCACTATTGGCTGAAGCCACTACATTTAAAAAAGAAAAATCCCTCGTGATTGGTTGGCAGATCACTGCAAACCAATCATTATTGGTCCCCCTGGCTCATTATAAATGTAAACCCCAATAATAATAATAAATATATAATTTATGTTGTAATAATTTGTTTTATATTAATGTTATTGTGCTATGAAGTATTCATACCATCAAGGAATATATGGGAAAATTATACGGACCGTGCCGTTTATTCAAACAAGGGGCTTCATTTATAAGCATACAGCTGTTCATTCAAAGAAAGGGCTTAATTTATAAAACACAGCGGTTTACTCAAAGAAAGAGCTTTATTGTTAAAAACACAACTATGTACAGTGCAGCAGTAATGTCTCGTAATGTAATGTAAAGTTCGTCGAGCTCCAGGCTGCGAGAGGGCGGTGGCCGCACAATCCATCCAGACACCCCGTCAACAAAGCCGTCTTCCTCGTCAAACATGAGTTCAATGGTCGCGGACTTCCAAATGTCCACCTCATCCAGCACACTCTCGCTTCCAGCAACTGTAATACAATCCATAAAGACAATAAGCAACCTGAAAAATACTCACATTGACAAAAAACGGATCTAAAATAATAAATCTTACCCTTTTTCTTCTTGATCGACTCCGAGCTAAACCTCGCAGTTTCCGCCTGCGATGTAAGTTCAGGTTGTTTGTATCTGAAGCTCCAGCGTGTCGATTCAGAATACATCTTACAGGCAATTGGAAAACAATTACATGAGACTGGTATTAATAAAAACAGTCACGGTAAAATTAAACAAGGAATGAGAAAAACAGAAGTTATACTTAAGATACACACAATGTCGTCTTGATCAGCGGTTAAATCTGGACTCGCGGAAATCGCTCCAAGCAGATAAGAGCTCACGGCTTCGTTATGAGGCGAGGATAGTCTGTGAAAACAAAATGTGCAGTTTTAAGCTCGGATCTATTAACGCATCCATTTCCTTATACAGCTGAATAAAAGCATATTCTTTATATCGTAATGTTACATTACCCATGCTGTGGTTCATAGCGCCTGCAGTTTGCCTCAGAGTTGTGAAGACGAAGACAGCCTCCTGAAAATGAGTCCAAAAAGTTTGTCGCGTCCATGCAGAGATTGAGTTGAAGACGGTGTCCTGTCATTGTTGATCGCGAAAAAGGAAAGCAGCAAAAAACATAGGAAATGTAAAAAAACAAAAAAGCTTAAAGCTCGTCTTCTACGCGTCATGGCCATGACCTCGACCTCGCACGTCATTGGACTAGGGCTCTAATATGGAACGCGCCCGGGGCCAAATCTCTTTATACGAAACGCGTGACTTAAGACCGTTTCAACACGCCCTGTTTTCCGCGTCAACGCAGCAATTTTTTACGTGTTTCTTCTGTATGTGTAGACACGCACATTCTGGTCGTGTAACAGGCATACACACACACAGTCGACGCACAGTTTTAACATGTTAAGAAGACAAATTTGAACGTGTTTCTTTTTTTAAAGCAGACTTACCTTTAGATGTAGCCTAGGCTATGTATATTAATATAAGATATTAATTAATTGCTTAACTGACTACTGTGCTAGAGCAGTGGTTCCCAACCACGTTCCTGGAGGACCCCCAACAGTGCACATTTTGGATGTGTCCTTTGTCTGACACACCCACATCAGGTCTTGGAGTAGCTACTAATGAGCTGATGACCTGAATCAGGTGTGTTTGATTGAGGAGACATGCAAAATGTGCACTGTTGGGGGTCCTCCAGGAACGTGGTTGGGAACCACTGTGCTAGAGTAAAGTAGCCTAATGTTGCAATGTATATTAAGTAAATGCTTAATATTATACAATTATTATAATTTATCTATATGGGTTATTGTTGGTTTTTTAAAGTTAGGCTATAAATAATTTCTAAAAGTATAGGCTAATTTACACAGCACATATTTATAACTGAAAACACACACACACACAACTTTATTCACTTTCACATAATAATGTTTTTGTAATTTGGTGTTTAGTTTGTTGTATAGTTTGTTTATACTGTTCTGTCTCTGTTTTGTTTCCAGGAACATCTGATGAGTGCTATAATAAAATGACTTCATTATATTTAAAATATGTTTTGATATTCATTTTATTTATATTATTAATATTTTATTTACCCATAAACGTGTCTTTAGGAAGCCATAAGTTATAGAGACAAGAATGACTTTTACCATTTAAATGCCACATTAATTTACTGAGGACCCATACAGCCAATGATCATGTGTGAAAACACTTATACATAAATTGATCACTTGGAAATCAAAACTAAGGTTTGAGAAAGAAAGAATATGCATTCAACAAAATATATTTTTTCATAGCAGCTTCAGTAACAAGTTCAAAACAAATTCTGCTGTAAACCGGCTCTAACAAGCAAATATAATGTCAATATTCAGCTCAAGTGACTTCAGTGTTGATTCAGTTCAGTTGATTTCAGTTCAACTGTAAATTCTTCAGTTGTGCATATTTGTGTGTAGTTAGATATATGCAAAAACAACATTTTTGGAAGAGTTAAAATAGTTTTGCACAAAGTGTTGCTTTTGCAAGAGATGTCTGATGTTTTGTGTGTAGAGTTACAAGAAATGGAGCCATATTTTCAGAAATTGTGTGTAAGCAATTAGATAAAACTGTAAATGAATTCAGTTTATTTTAGTTCAGGACTCATAGTCCAGGTGTTAGTAATCTGTGCTTAATCTTTGTTCCAGGCAACAATTTTTTAACTCACGATTAACTAGATTAAGGCCTACTCTTGGCATAATTTAAACCCTGTCCAGGAAACCACCTCTTGAAAATCTGCATTGATAATTCATAAAATGTGGTGTGAGCTCAATTTAAATGACAATTACAGAAAAACACAATCTGACTTAACTATAAACACACAAACTTGTACTTTTCACATTTATGATTAATAGCCATTTAAAAAATCATTCACAGTGCAGGGTGGAAAAATTTATTTTGGTATGTAAACTGTATGCTTTACTTGATTTATTTGTGTGCTTTGGTTCATTGTCTTGCTGTCTTCACTGCTGTCCTGTATTATTATTATTTTTTTACATAACATTGGTTATTGCTAATGACATATAGAGTAATTAATCTACACTGTGAGCCCGGACAAGTTGAATCTACTTAAAAAATTGGAGCAAACTGGTTGCCCTAAAAATTTAGTAATGTGAACTAAAACGAGTACATTTAACTTAAATTTAAGTTAACATTTTAACTTAAACTTTTAAACTTGTTTTAGTCAAAAAAATTCAGAACCTAGATAAAACTCCCCCTGCTGCTACTCTGATTTGCATTTGTGTAGCTCACAGCATCTTCATTTACATGATAAAGCCTCCCCTAGAATTAAGGGGAGGGGGGGTCATGGGGGGACAACTGCCAAGCAAGGCCCACGTCAATTTACGACAATTTACGGCAGTTTTCGGTGTTGCCTGCAAATTGCCGCGCACAGTCGTAAACCTGAAGTTTCACGGCAATCTACAGTGTCACATACTGACGAAAATCCCACTTTTCATGCAGTGTCATTCAAGTCAGGTGTTGGACTTTAATCTCCGCTTTTCTATAAGCAGCCTTTATGGAACAACCCCAAGGTTATGTCAAAACACACACACAGTTCACATAAACACAGTCTGTGAACGTCAACAACAGGGAAATAAATCGCATGTGTATATCAGATCTGTGTGTTAAAGTGACAGCAGCGTAATGTGCAGTACCTATACAGTACGACCTAACCACATGCAACAGTTAATAACCCATTCATAAACCTTAGTTGAGGAATACACTCCAAAAACGGCAGTGCATTCAGTACAGGAATAAAAGCAGCCATCCTCTTTTAACAAATCCCAAACAAAGACCGGTCAAGACTACGACTGTGAGGATATCACTAAATTACCAGTGCATTGTCTGATTTATTTATTAACATCATTGACGTGAGTGGATGTAAAACTTCCTGCTTCAGATGCAATCTATAATTTATTTCTAATGTGATTTATTTATTGTGCCGGTTCAGAAATTAATGAGGGATTGTTCAATTCAATTCAATTCAATTCAAATTTATTTGTATAGCGCTTTTCACAATACACATTGTTTCAAAGCAGGTTTACAGAAAGTGCATTTCATAAATGTACATTGAAAAATGTTAGAAAGAGAATGTTAAAGAAAAATATTAGGATAAGTTAATCAATAATGTATTATTTTAGGCCATAACAACGCTGGCGTTGAGTCATCTCTTCACAGGCGTCGAGTCGTCTCATCACAGGGGCATCTGAAGTCTCCATGAGAGGCTGGATACAAACTGGAGCTGACGAACTAGTTATCTCGGGACTAGTGTCCCGAGATAACAACAGAAAAGCAGATGGGAAATAATTAGCATAGCTGCTGTTCAGAATATTAATGCTATTGGTCCAATTTAACTGTAGTATAAAACGTATTTATAATGTGAATGCTTGGCTAAAAAGATGCGTCTTTAATCCAGTTTTAAACTGGGACAGCGAGTCTGAACCTCGAACAATATCAGGAAGACTATTCCAGAAATTAGGAGCTAAATGTGAAAATGCCCTCCCTCCTTTAGTGGATTTAGATATCCTAGGAATGACCAGAAGCCTCGAATTTAGTGATCTTAAAGAGCGCGATGGATTGTAGGGCGATAGAAGATCCGTTAAATACACTGGAGCTAAACCATTTAGGGCTTTATAGGTCAGTAGCAATACTTTGTAATTGATACGGAACTTAATAGGTAACCAGTGTAGAGATGATAAAATTGGTGTTATATGATCATATTTTCTTGATCTAGTAAGAACTCTAGCAGCTGCGTTTTGGACTAACTCTAGCTTGTTTATTGATGATGCAGGACAACCAGCTAATAAAGCATTACAGTAATCTAGTCTCGAGGTCATGAATGCATGAACTAACTTTTCTGCATCAGAGATAGATAGCATGTTACGTAGCTTAGCAATGTTTCTAAGGTGGAAAAATGCTGTTCTTGTAACAAATGAAATATGATTTTCGAAAGACAAGTTGCGGTCTAATATAACACCCAGGTCTTTTACTGTAGTGGATAAAGCGACAGGACATCCTTCCAAGTTAAAGTTGTATTGTGAGAGGTTTTGTGGGTAGTTTTTTGGACCAATAAGTAATACCTCTGTAAGACCGCATGAATTCGCTCCTAGGATCGGTAGCGAACCGCGGTGAAGGCCGCACGCGTTCAGTGTTTCAGCTGGAAGAATGGATTTGATTATAATATTCTTTATCTGACTCCATTTATCAAAGTTGTCGCATTTAGAAGAGAATCCCAACCGAATGTTTGGTCATCTATATTTGATAGTTAATCATACATTTAATCGTTCCGTTTTAACCCTTTGTTGCAATTATACCGTTCCACATTGGAGATAGTTAATAATTACAGATTAATTCAGAAAGGATCAAAAATGTAACAATTTATTAACAATCAAGTGTGACGAGTCCACCCAGAGGAATCAGCGTGGCCCTGGCAACAACGCACCTGCACGTCATCACCATGGGCTGATCGGTCACAGCTGCACCCCATCAGCCCAGAGGCATAAAAGCAGCTACGGCTGAGCAGAGAGACAGACTCTGGTCTCGAGCTGAATGCACTGCTGGACTAACCTCTCTTTGTTGTTCTCCCCCAGAAAGCAGCGAGTGACCGACAGCCCACTTCACTGGAGCACGTTTGGACGCCCACTTTCACGAGGATTGAGCACCACCGAGCACAAGGATCACCAGCCACCACGCACCAGCCCATTGACTGTTTTGCACCTTTTGCACGAGCACTGTAATAAAACCCACCCTCCGGGGCCTTTTCACTCAACCTGCCTTGTCGTGTGATTCCTCACCCCGTGACAGTGGTGGAGAATGCGGGCAGAAGCGTGAGGAATCACCGACAAGTTCACCGCACCCCAAATCCTAATCTTCTCTGTTTGTTTTTTTTTCTGCACGCCAGGACCCGGAAGTAGCGCGCTCGCTCCCCGAAGATGGAGGAAGTGTTGCAGCGCCTCACGGAGGTGAGCATCCGCCAGCAACAAATCGCGGAACATCTCGCCACCCGCCAGGGCAGGACGGAAGATGAACTGACCGCCATCCGTCTTGCCGCTGCCCAGCGCGTTCCGCTACCTGATCCGCGTGCCCAAGCCACCCGCCTGCTGCCGAAGATGACGGCGGATGATGACGTGGAGGCTTTCCTGCAGGTATTTGAAACGACTGCGCAAAGTGAGGAGTGGCCAGAGGGCGATTGGGCACGCGCGCTGGCACCACTACTCACTGGAGAAGCCCAGCGGGCTTATTTTTCACTTCCCCGTGCGATCGCTGAGGATTATGGCGAAGTCAAGCGTGAAATCCTAGCGAGGTTGGGACTTTCATCCATCTGTGCCGCCCAGCAGTTTCATGAATGGGAATTCAAGCCCCGGGTGCCAGCCCGTGCCCAAGCCGCCGAACTCAAACGCATCGCTCAACATTGGCTGATGGAAGGAGGTCCCACTGCAGCTCAGGTAGCGGAACGGGTGGTGGTCGATCGCCTCCTCCGTGCTCTTCCCCGTTCCATCCGACAGGCGGTCGGGATGAAAAACCCATCCAACACCGCGGAACTCGTGGAGGCGATCGAGCTGGCGGATGCCATTCACCACCGTGAGGCAGGGGAGCGAGTGTTGCCGTTTCCCCGGAGGGTGGTCCAGGAGCGACGGCCGCTCGAAGGCGCCCCGCGACCAGTAGGCAGGCCGACGGTTCCCCCGCCGCGAGACGAGCCCATGCCCAGCGCCGAATCCATGCCGCCTCCGCGTGCGTGGCTGGCAGGCTGCATCGTCCACCAGCGGATGCCATCGGGAGCCCCGGAAGCAGACGTGGTGATCGACGGGAGACACTTCAGAGCCCTGTTGGACTCCGGCAGTACGGTCACCCTCATCCAGCCAGGGTTGTGTAGGTCCCGAGGAGGCGAGAAGAGCTTCCTCCCCATCACCTGTGTGCACGGAGACACTCGCCAAGTGCCGACCCGTCGAGTCACCATCTCATCGCCCCAAGGCACCTGGCCGGTGGAAGTCGGCGTGGTCGAGGATCTTCCGGTGGCCGTACTGCTGGGTAGAGACTGGCCGGGCTTCAGCGCCCTGCTCACCGCCGCCACTCAGCCTGCCAGCCGGGAGGGGAACCGTCGAAGACGGAGACGGCCGCGTGGACCCCGCCGCCGACCAGCCCTTCTAGCCTCCGACAGCGGGAGAGATGGTGAGTCCCCCTCCCAATCCACTAATCCATTTCTTGATGTGTATCAGCAGGCTGCCGGAGGGGGCTCGTTCGCCAAGGAACAACGGGAGGACGATCGCCTGAAGCACTGCTGGTCCCAAGTGCGGATCATCGACGGGAAAGACGTCCTCCCACGGCCCCATCCTCTCCCGCATTTTGTCGTTGAGAATGGCCTGCTATACTGTGTCGCACAGCGGAGGGGGGAGGAGAAAAAATTGTTGGTTGTTCCTCGGACCAAGACCGAAACCATCCTGGAGCTGGCCCATTCCCATCCAATGGCAGGTCACCTCGGGGCAGCTAACACCACCCAACGCATCCGCGACCGGTTCCACTGGCCTGGGCTGGAGGCCGAGGTGAAGAGGTTCTGCCAGGCCTGCCCGACCTGCCAAGTCACGTCGCCCAGGACTCCTCCCCCCAGCCCACTCATTCCGCTGCCCATCATCGAGGTGCCCTTCGAGCGGATTGGGATGGACATAGTGGGGCCGTTGCCAAAGTCTGCCCGTGGCCACGAGCACATCCTGGTCATCGTCGATTATGCCACCCGGTACCCCGAAGCGATTCCCCTCCGCAAGGCCACCGCGAAGAACATCGCCCAGGAGCTGTTCCTGCTGGCCAGCCGGGTGGGCATACCAACGGAGATACTGACTGACCAGGGTACTCCGTTCATGTCCCGGCTAATGGCAGATCTCTGCAGGCTGCTGCGGGTGAAGCAGTTGAGGACCACAGTCTACCACCCACAAACGGACGGGCTGGTAGAAAGGTTCAACCAGACCCTCAAGCAGATGCTGAGACGTGTGGCGGCGGAGGATAAGCGGGATTGGGACCTCATGATTCCTTATGTGCTCTTCGGGATCCGCGAAGTACCCCAGGCCTCAACTGGCTTCACCCCCTTCGAGCTTCTCTTCGGCCGCCAACCACGAGGGCTCCTGGACATCGCCCGAGAAGCTTGGGAGCAGCAGCCTGCCCCTCATCGCACCCTCATCGAGCACGTCCGCCAGATGAGGGAACGGATCGACCGGGTGATGCCATTAGTCCGGGAACACCTCAGCAAGGCCCAACAAGCGCAGCAACGCCGTTATGACCGGGCAGCCCAACCACGGGAGTTCCAGCCGGGAGACCGCGTCATGGTCCTGGTCCCCAGCTCTGCCTGCAAGTTCCTGGCCACCTGGAAGGGTCCGTATACCGTGATTGAGAAGATTGGGCCAGTCACGTACCGCCTGAGACAGCCGGGACGACGCCAGACAGAGCAACTCTATCACATCAACCTCCTGAAGAAGTGGGTGGGGACCCGGGACCAGGTGGCGGCCCTAAGCATCACCGATCCCGTGGTTGTAGACGTCAACCCCCATCTTTCGGCTGCCCAGAAGGCGGAGCTGCAGCACCTGGTCAGTCAGTTCCAGGATGTGTTCTCGACCCAGCCCGGGCAGACCAACGTGGTCCAACATGACGTCAAAACACCACCAGGAGTCATCGTCAGGCAACGGCCCTACCGTGTCCCGGAGGCTCGTCGGCAGGCTATTGAGGAAGAGATTCAACAAATGCTGAAGTTGGGGGTAATCGAACCATCCCGGAGCCCGTGGTCCAGCCCCATCGTGATGGTCCCAAAGCCGGATGGCACCCTCCGCTTTTGCAACGACTTCCGACGCCTGAACGAAGTCTCCGAATTCGACGGGTACCCCATGCCTCGGGTCGACGAGCTGCTGGATCGACTGGGAAGGGCCCAGTACATCAGCACCTTGGACCTCACCAAAGGCTATTGGCAGGTACCACTCTCTGAATCCGCTAAACCCAAGACTGCTTTCTCGACCCCCAGTGGCCACTGGCAGTACCGGACCCTTCCCTTCGGCCTCCACGGGGCCCCAGCGACCTTCCAACGGATGATGGACATCATCCTAAGGCCCCACCAGGCCTACGCGGCGGCCTACATTGATGATGTCGTCATCCATTCCGAGGCATGGGGAGACCACCTGGAACGTCTGCGGAGGGTGCTTTCGGAGCTCCGGCGGGCTGGACTCACTGCCAACCCCCGCAAGTGTCACCTCGCCCTCTCCGAGGCCAAGTACCTGGGTTTCCGAGTCGGAAGGGGCCTCATCCAGCCCCAGGAGAAGAAAGTCGAGGCCATCCACTCCGCCCCAAGACCGCAGACGAAGACCCAGGTACGGGCCTTTTTGGGGTTGGCAGGGTATTACCGATGTTTTATCCCCAACTTCTCCTCTCTAGCCGCCCCCCTGACAGACCTGACCAGGAAGGGGCAGCCGGAGAAAGTCTGCTGGACCCCAGCCCTCGAGGAGGCTTTCGCCCGGGTCAAGACAGCCCTGACGTCGTCGCCGGTACTCCGCGCTCCAGACTTCGGTTGCCCCTTCCTGCTGCAGACGGATGCTTCCGACACAGGACTGGGAGCCGTCCTGTCGCAAATCCAGGAAGGCGAGGAGCATCCGGTCATCTACATCAGCAGGAAGCTGTCCCCGGCTGAGACGAGGTACGCCGCCGTCGAGAGGGAGGCCCTGGCCATCAAGTGGGCAGTCCTGGAGCTAAGGTACTATCTGCTAGGCCACAAGTTCACCCTGGTCACCGACCATGCGCCCCTACAGTGGATGGCCCGCGCCAAGGACACCAACGCCAGGGTGACTCGCTGGTTCCTAGCGCTCCAGGACTTCCACTTTGAGGTACGTCATCGGGCCGGGGCCGCCAACGCGAACGCCGACGGCCTCTCGAGGATATGGACAGCTTATGCAGGTCTGTCAGGGGTCATTCCCCACCCTCCCTTTGTTTCACCCCTACTGTCTCCATATGTCCACAGGACCAGAACGACGCTTAGGGGGGGGGAATGTGACGAGTCCACCCAGAGGAATCAGCGTCGCCCTGGCAACAACGCACCTGCACGTCATCACCATGGGCTGATCGGTCACAGCTGCACCCCATCAGCCCAGAGGCATAAAAGCAGCTACGGCTGAGCAGAGAGACAGACTCTGGTCTCGAGCTGAATGCACTGCTGGACTAACCTCTCTTTGTTGTTCTCCCCCAGAAAGCAGCGAGTGACCGACAGCCCACTTCACTGGAGCACGTTTGGACACCCACTTTCACGAGGATTGAGCACCACCGAGCACAAGGATCACCAGCCACCACGCACCAGCCCATTGACTGTTTTGCACCTTTTGCACGAGCACTGTAATAAAACCCACCCTCCGGGGCCTTTTCACTCAACCTGCCTTGTCGTGTGATTCCTCACCCCGTGACACAAGTAAATGTAAAATGTCAATTACATAATAGACATAAATCTCTTCTAAAAGGAAACACAAATTCTGGTTATGGTTACACTTAAAATAGTTTCAAATAAATGTAAAACATAAACCCTTAATTATGCTCTGTAGGCCTCTGCCTAGAATGTTACCTGTGAGATAGAGAGAGAGAGAGAGAGAGAGAAAGAGAGAGAGAGAGAGAGAGAGAGAGAGAGAGAGAAAGAGAGAGAGCTAAAGAACAGCTCTCTCCAGAGAAAGCCAGAGAATCCAAAGAGAGCGAGCTACAGATGAAATCCTTCTTTTATCCTCTTCCTGATGTCACCAAATTAGAACTTACTCTTGTAAAACTGACCAATCAGACCAAACCGTGAGACATTTGAAAATAACCAATCAGACAAAACTTCCCCCATTGTATCAAAGGTGTTAACCATTTGGCCAGCCGGCCAGTCATTCTTTTGTCTTTCTACAAGATATTTCAATATCTTGATCACGACGATGGCAGTTAACAGCAAAGCAGATGATTTTGTTCCATTTCAAATAGCTTTGATTATTTTCCACCTTACAGTTCCCCGTTTGGCACCATTGGCCACAACCATTGAGTCCAAAGGTGGCATTGTCCACAAAGATATGCTTTCTGTTGTGTGTAGATGTTATCCTTCAGACTTCTCGTCCAGACTTGTTGCAAAAGCAGCTGATCAGTTTTTAGCCTTTGTTGTCCTTGTAGCCCTGCATGAGAACTTCATCATTGATATGCAAAACGTCCATTGAATACTTCACACCTCAAGAACAGTCACTCTTTTTGAGGCAGGACTCAGGAGCAAACTTTTGCTGCAGGTATTCTGTGATTAAGCACAACAAAGAACAAAAGCATACATGGCATTTTTCATTGGTCAGAAGTCTGATGTGGTCATATCAAAATAGTCTCTGGCAATAAGCCCTTAAATCAATATACTTAATAAAGTGGTCAGGGTTTGAGAATAAAAGAAGATTCCACAAGCTCGTACATTGTTTCTGGGAACATTGAAATAAAATGCATTATAACAAAACAAAATCATTGTTGATTTTAAGTCCCCCTTTTCATGAGGACTATTAGCAAAATATTCAGTGTAACCAAGACTCGGAAATCAAACTCAAAATTCATCTAACTTTCCACTATTTTGGTGGTAGTGGAATTTGAGCATTTTGGTCTGAATTTCTCTAAGGAAATGTAGCAAAAGTCAGTGCAATTGATATATTAAAAAAGATGGTACGCATCAATAAACCATAAAAGAAAAACAACAAATCAATCACATTTATGAAAGCATACATATATATATAATAACCACTGTGTTTGTTCAGGAATCTTCCAATGTAATTAATGTAGATCTAAATATGTGTAGTCATACAATAATGGGTTTTCCTGGTAACAGAGTGTGTGTGTGTGAGGGTGTGTGAGTGTGTGTGTGTGTGTGTGTGTGTGTAGCTATCTGGATCTGTTAGTGTGAAAAGATGAGCAATAGATCTTTGGCGAAGTAACACTTTTAGACTCTGTCATCTTTGTCGTTTATGATGTGTAGTGTTCAGCCTGAATAGATTTGGTCTATTCCAGGTGATGTTGTCGTAAGTGTAGGGTGTGTTCTGTGTTAATGTTTTGGAGATGGGTGGAATCTAATCAATATCAATCTGTGTTGCATAATTTAATTCCAGTTTTTTCACTGGGAGGTCATGTAGACATATTGTGAGGTGTGATTGACCCCATCAAATATATATAAAGATTTTCGCACCCATCTCTCACATCTCAAGTTTTGAGATGCAGGGGGAGGGGGGCCTTTTGGCCGTCCGTCCTCCAAGGAATTGCAATTGTCATCCTGAGATAGAAACAAATTACAAATTTAAAGAGAAACAAATTTAGAGAGAAACACAGTTAATTGCTGCTGTTGTTTCTGTGTATTAACACTTAAGCCTGTTCTGGCAGTCGAGCCTTCACAATCTGAGACTTCATTACAGTCATTTTGAGTGAAGGATGAATTGGTTTTCTATTATCTGTGCCACATTTAACAGCACAATTCCCCTCCTTTTTTACACTGGGAATTGAACCAATGAAAAGTATTATAACTTGCTCAAATTAGAAATAGCAAAGGTCAGAGTTATTGAGTCCTGTTGCGATGAAGACATTTTCATGGTTAATGCAATTGTAATTCACACTGTAGCCAGATGGCAATTCTATGTTCCTGTTTATGGTTTACTGCAGCTATATGGGAAATAGCAGAGCTTGCATTATAGGAGACAAACAAATTCAACATTGACACATGCAACTTGAAATTGCTGTACAATTCCAGTATTAAAGTTATTCCAATTTACACAAGATACATGGCCTAGAATGCGCAGCATCTACGGCCTTTATCCTAAGTGTTTCATCACTTACAGTAAAGCAATCATGTGTTTTAAAGAATAAACTTGACTAGTCTATGTGTATCTTGTAACACAAACAACTATTATGTGTAATCAATGCGCACAATGTGTTATACAATTACAAATTTGAAAATACAAACAGGATCATTGCAATCTGGATGTTTTACTATTAACCTCCTTGCTAAGAGGCTGCTAGCCCGCTGGCAAGTGAAGTTAATAGCTGAAGCCCTTGCATGAACACTGCAGTTAGCTCACTGATAGTTTGACCGGCAAATGAGCGCTGTTCTTTGCCTTTAGAAAGTAATTTCCTATTTTTCTGAAAATACGGCGGAGGTCGCCCGTTACCCAGTGACCAGCATTTTCCATCGACATGACCGATTTTCTGACAAGATCTGCAAAACCTGTTCTCTTTGCCATTGGGTTGTCTATATTCTCCTGTAGTTTTAATATATTCATGACTCTCGGATGCTTGCAAATCATCCTGCATGCCCTTAAGAGCTGAAATAGACACACTTTTTTTTTTCTGAACTAAATGCTTCAGATTCATTAGAGCAAGTCATCTCATCTATGAAGTGAACATGCTTTTTAATCCCATTGCTGTTAAGCATTATGGGAGTCATGCACTTTTCAGCATTTAGCTTAGATTTCCATCTATTTTCTATTCTTGAGCCCCAGTCTACTATTGATTGGAACGTGTTTTTGACTGGATCGACGCCATTTGACCAAGCCCGCTGGATTGGGATGCCAGCATTATTTTTCACAAGTTGTAATAACGCGTCATGGTCTCGATCTGCATTTTCCAATCATGAGTGTTCTCTGTAAGTTACCCATAACCGCTCAGTGTATGTCTCAAATGTTTCATCACTCGCCTGTTGGATTTCTAGTATTTTGCTCCAATCTGCGTGTGTCGGTCCCCTCATTTCTAATAATGCCTGTTTTAGTCGTTCATATATGTCTTCGTCGGTTTCTTCACGGATTCGATCTATTATGCTGCCAGATTTCATGCCTTCGGTTAGTTTCGGTCTGAGCTCTTCAGGGAGAGTGAGAAGTGCTATTTGCCACACGTCTCTAACTTCTAGCTTAAACACCGTGGCCTGTAACATCAATGTTTCCCAGTAGGGTTGAAACTGCCCTTTTCTTGGCATTACTCCAACGACTTGTTTGTGTCTAGAGCATTCTTCGCAGGTTAATGGGCGGCTGATCGTTGTGATTTCGTCGTTCGCATTAGTCATAGTTTTAAGCACGGCGACTTTAACAGATTTCTTTGTTGTGTCGTTAGCTTTTGTGCGAGTCTTTATCAGGCTTCGTTGTTTTGGATGTTCAGGCATTAACACAGGGGCTCGGTTACGAGTCTGTGGCCTGTATCCTAACGCAGCATCATCGTCATTACTATCATTTGGCTTTGCTAGCTCAAAAGTTTCATCCAGTGCTGCTTGTTTTACTGCGGCCACTGGAAATCCTGCATTATCACAACAGCCTTCGAGAGCAGATATGTAATTACTGCCGGTTTGAAGTTTTCTTTGTAACCGATCGATTTGTGTCGCCCTTTCTTCACGCTGTCTAGACCACTCAAGTTGCTCGTCTGAGACTGATTCGACTTTTGATCTTAGCTTTTGTAATTCGTCAGATCGCAATCTTTCAATTTCTTTGATATTTGCTATCGTTCGTTCGTTCTCGACCATTGTCTTGAGATCGTTACGACGAAGCAAAATAAACAATTGCAGCAGGGATTTTCTTGTATTTTGATTCAGATTTTAGTTGTGCACCCTTAGCAGAATACCAGGATATAATTTCGTTGTTACTCCATGTCAGGTTCAATCCTTTATCGCTTAATCGAACGAGGAGATCTTGTAATTGTACGCCTAAAATTGCCATAATTTCCTCATCTGCACTGCTGCTGTTCTTTCCCTGAAAAGTCATGTTTCACGTCTAATTCTTACACAATATCAGATTTCTACGCTTCCGATCTATGGTGGGCATACGACCCGTTCTAGAAATGTGTCTATATGTGTGAGTTGCAAATAAAACTTTCCCTCAACAATTCTAAAAGGCAAAGAAGGTTTACTTACTCGTTCTCTGCTCAGAGGGTCCGCTTTAATCCATTCACAAGATCAACAGAACAGCTGAAAAAAGAGAAGCTCAAATCTCTTGTTGATTTTAAATCCAATACTTCGCTGAAAACACGTTGCTCGTCTGAGTCGCAACATCACGTATTCGGGGTCACCAACTGTAGGACCGCATGAATTCGCTCCAAGGATCGGGAGCGAACCGCGGTGAAGGCCGCACGCGTTCAGTGTTTCAGCTGGAAGAATGGATTTGATTATAATATTTGTAACGAGGTTCGTAGTTCTCTTGGGCAGGAAGGAAGAAGACGGGGTCGGCGTGACTGGGACTTGCAACTTTATTAAGCAAGGCTTCTCAGATACAAACATAAACAACGCACGTGGGCGTATGAAAACACAAAGATTCACTCTTGACTTGTACAGTTGATCACTCCGGTTCAGAACAGTCTCTCTCAGTATGGCAGCTCACACGGCAAGTCCCAGTCCAACTCTCTCCCTCATCTCTCTTCCGGCAGCGGCTTAAATGCGGTCTCTCCACGCCAATTACTGCAATCAGAGACAGGTGTTCGTCATTTGCACTTGACCTACTTACCGACCGCTCGGCTCCGCCCTCTCTCTCCCGGTACAGACCTCGCGGGACCACGCCCACCCCGCCACATACCCCCACCGCCCGTCTCAGGCCGGGGAGCCATCCGGCCTGCAGCCTCCCCCCCCCCCTCCTGGAGAGGAAGTCGGCCACAGCCATCTGAGCACCCGGCCTGTGGACCACCTTGAACTTAAAGGGTTGTAACGCCAGATACCAACGGGTGATCCGCGCATTGGTATCTTTCATGCGGTGGAGCCACTGCAAGGGGGCGTGGTCCGAACAGAGGGTGAACTCCCGTCCGAGGAGGTAATAGCGAAGGGTGAGAACGGCCCACCTGATGGCCAAACACTCCTTCTCTATGATGCTGTACATCGTCTCTCTCTTAGAGAGCTTGCGACTGATGTACAGCACCGGCCGCTCTTCACCCTCCACCTCCTGGGACAGGACTGCGCCCAACCCTCTGTCCGAGGCGTCAGTCTGTAGGGAAAAAGGGAGAGAAAAGGTAGGAGCGGTCCACCACACAGAGCAGCCTTTATCTGGGTAAAAGCCTGCTGGCACCGCTCCGTCCACTGAACTGTATCTGGTACTTCCTTTTTAGTCAGATCAGTCAGCGGGCTAGCGAGGTCCGAATAATTAGGCACAAACCTCCTGTAATATCCCGCTAGCCCCAGGAACTGTCTAACCTCCTTTTTGGTCTTGGGCCTCGGACAGGTCGCAACAGCTGCGGTCTTATCAATTTGGGGACGCACCTGCCCATGACCCAAGTGGAAGCCCAGATATCTTACTTCCACCCGCCCAATCGCACACTTCTTTGGGTTGGCCGTGAGCCCCGCCCTTCTCAGCGTCTTGAGGACAGCTCGCAAGTGCTGCATATGACGCTGCCAGTCCGCACTATAGATGATGATATCATCTAGATAGGCAGCGGCATATGCAGCATGCGGCCGGAGAATTCTGTCCATCAGACGCTGGAAGGTCGCAGGAGCCCCGAACAAGCCGTAAGGAAGGGTGATAAATTGGTGTAATCCGAACGGCGTGGTGAAAGCTGTTTTTTCTTTGGACATGGGAGACAAGGGGATCTGCCAATATCCCTTTGTTAAGTCCAGTGTCGAATAAAAACGAGCAGTACCTAGCCGATCAAGCAACTCGTCAACCCTTGGCATTGGATAAGCATCGAATTTAGACACCGCGTTTACCTTACGGTAGTCCACACAGAACCGGACCGAGCCGTCAGGTTTAGGGACTAAAACAATCGGGCTCGCCCAGTCACTGTTGGACTCTTCTATTACCCCCATGTCTAGCATAGCTTCCAATTCTGTCTGAACGACTTTTTTCTTGTGTTCAGGCAAGCGATAAGGCCAACTGCGAACAACCACGCCCGGCTCCGTCTCAACGTGGTGCTGAATGAGGTCGGTCCGGCCGGGTAGGGGCGAGAACACGTCAGCAAAGTCTGCTTGTAAACGTTTTATGCAGTGAGCTGCGAGGGTGAGAGGTGGTCTCCGCCCGAGGCCAGAGCGATAGATTGAGGCTTTTGGACCGCCTCTGGCCCGAGATCCTCCTCTCCACTCACTACCGTCGCTAGCATCACTGACTCGGCCTCAGACCATTTTTTGAGGAGGTTGAGGTGGTAAATTTGACGTGCCCCGTCCCTATCTGACCGCACAACCTCATAGTTGAGCTCGCCAACTCGCCGTGTGACCTCAAAGGGCCCTTGCCACTTTGCGAGTAACTTAGAACTCGAAGTAGGGAGTAATACAAGGACTTTATCTCCCGGTGAAAATTGACGCAGTCTAGTGCCTCTGTTGTAGAGCTGTCTTTGTTTGTCCTGAGCCTGCAACAAATTCTCCATTGACAGCCGCCCCAAAGTGTGGAGTTTTGTTCTCAGGTCCAGGACATACTGGATTTCATTTTTGCTCGCGGAAGGTCCGTCCTCCCAAGCCTCCCTAAGGACATCCAGCACCCCCCGAGGCTGGCGTCCATAGAGAAGCTCGAAGGGGGAAAACCCCGTGGAGGCTTGCGGGACCTCGCGAACAGCGAACAACAGAGGCTCTAGCCACTTATCCCAATTTTTGGCGTCCTCGTGAACGAACTTCCGAATCATGGATTTCAATGTGCGATTAAATCGTTCCACCAGACCATCTGTTTGTGGGTGATAGACGCTGGTGCGAACCAATTTAATGCCCAATAATTCATACAGTTCGCGAATCGTCCGTGACATGAACGCCGTGCCCTGATCGGTGAGAATCTCTTTCGGGATTCCCACCCGGGAGATTAATGAAAACAGTGCGCTCGCGACACTTTTCGCCGAAATAGTGCGGAGCGGAACTGCTTCCGGGTATCGCGTTGCATAGTCCACCAGAACCAATGCAAAGCGATGCCCCCGTGCTGACTGTTCTAATGGCCCGATGAGGTCCATACCAATTCGCTCGAAGGGGACCTGCATCAGAGGAATGGGGCACAAGGGTGCTTTTGGGGTGGCCGGTGGATTCACCAGCTGACATTCACGACAAGACGCACTCCACCTGCGTACATTCTCGTGAATGCCCGGCCAGAAGAACCGGGCCATTAGACGGTTAAGTGTAGCCGTTTGTCCTAAATGCCCGGCCATTGGATTCGCGTGTCTTTTTGGCACTAACAACTGGGTTGTATCTTGTTTTGTCTGGGCGTCTTGGGTCACCCGATACAACCTATCTTTTATAACAGAAAAATAGGGATAAGAGAGCGGCTGGTCAGGGTGGAGGAGGTGGCCGTCGATGGAACGGACCTGACTAAACGCGTGTTTAAGCGACTCGTCCTGGGACTGCTCCAGGGGAAAGTCATCGCGGTCTGTGAGAACGGGCATCTCAAGACCGCTCTCTTCCCGCGGAGGAGCACCCAGAGGTCCCGAATCCACCTCTCCCAACTGCATAACCGTCTCTTTCCCTTTTACACACTTTCCCCAAGAGGCATCCGCACACAAGTGCCCCAATAGTTTATTAAATGCTGGCCAATTGGTACCCAGAATTAGCGGATGCCGGAGGTGCGGGTTAACTGCAACCTCAACACTATGCGTTTTACCCTGAAATTGAATATCCACGGGCAACAACGGATAGTTCACCACTTCCCCGTGCACACACCGTACCTTAACCATGCGGCCATTAACCAACGCCTTAGGTTGAATCAAACTTTGATGGATGGAGGTCTGGTTACAACCTGAATCCACCAAAGCTTGATAAGTACCCCCCTTGATACTCACGGGTATCTGGTACAGGCCGGCTTGATCGGGGGCAGCTTGTGGCGCGTCGGGGACCCGGATCAATGTCCCCACCTCCATCACCGGACACCGATCGATAAAATGTCCAGGGTCCCCACAACGGCAACAAGCCGGCCCAGACTTCCCCGCCACTCTAGTGGCTGGCAGCGGTTCCCCAAATTGGCGCGGAGAGAGCGCGGGAGCGGACGTGGTGGGGAACGGGTCAGTGGTCCCTCCTCCTCCCCTGGGCGCTGGTCTAGGGGCTGCCGGAACCTCCGCTGGCAGCCCTGTCTTCCACCTCGGCGCTGGCCTGGGCAGGATTCCACTGCGAGACCTGGGAAGAGGGACAGGTTTGGAAGGAGTAGAGGGGGGAGGAGAAGAGAGAGAGAGAGAGAGAGAGAGAGAGAGAGAGAAGCCGAAGGAAGGGGCTCGCTGACCCCGTGGCATGCCACCATCTGGTCCTCCGCCAACTGGATGGCCTGGGTCAGCGACGTCGGGCGGTGGCACTGGACCCACTGCGCGGTCTTCCTCGGAAGCCGCGCGACGAATTGTTCCAGCACCACACGGTCGATGATTCCCTCGACGTCGCCTCCGTCGGCCATCAGCCACTTGCGGCAGGAGTCCCGGAGCTGTTGCGCGAACGCAAAGGGCCGGCCGGACTCATCGAGTGCCAGGGTCCGGAAGCGTTGGCGGTGTTGTTTGGGGGTCCGACCGACCCGCTGAAGGATGGCACGCTTCAGGTCGTCGTAGACCAGGAGGTTCTGGACTGGCAGTTGGTGTGCGGCTACCTGCGCCTCTCCGGATAACAGCGGCAGGAGCCGCATTGACCAGTCCGTCTGGGGCCATCCCCGGACCTCGGCGGACCTCTCAAACAGGTCGATGAAAGCCTCTGGGTCATCTTGAGGACCCATTTTGTTGAGAGGCACGACGGGGGTTGAGTCTGTAGTGGGGGTGGGGATGGCCCGAACCTCCCGGTCCATCCAGCTCCGGAACAGCTCGCGGTCTTCGTGCTGGGCGCGAAGGAGAGCCTCGAAGCGCTTCTGCTGCTCCTCCCTCACGGCCAGCAGGTCTTGATGGTGTTCCTGATGAAGACCGGCGAGCGATTGAACGATGTCCGCAAGTGGCGTTTTTGGCGGAGTTTGCATGGCGGCGGCAAACTTCTTCCTTCCCGGGTTTCGGCACCAGTGTAACGAGGTTTGTAGTTCTCTTGGGCAGGAAGGAAGAAGACGCCCACCCGGCAGGAAGGAAGAAGACGCCCACCCCGCCACAATATTCTTTATCATTCTTTACATTTAATCGTTCCGTTTTAACCCTTTGTTGCAATTATACCGTTCCACATTGGAGATAGTTAATAATTACAGATTAATTCAGAAAGGATCAAAAATGTAACAATTTATTAACAATCAAGTAAATGTAAAATGTCAATTACATAATAGACATAAATCTCTTCTAAAAGGAAACACAAATTCTGGTTATGGTTACACTTAAAATAGTTTCAAATAAATGTAAAACTGTCAGAAAGAGTCTCGGAGTCAAATGCAAGTTCAATGTTTATTAGGAGAACAATGAGAAGTCTAGGCAAGGCAAATCACACTCCACAGAATTGAGTCCACACGCGGCGTCCCACGACGTAATCCACTCTGGCGGATAACCGGAGAGAAATCCTCACTTTGAATGACTGACGAAATACTCCATGCACTGGACAGAAGACGAGGCAGCGTCTGGTAGAAAGACAGCTCGTCGAACTCAGGATCAGACTGGATCTCGCCTAAAAACGAAGCGTACCAGTCGCACTGACAAAGCAGGGTAGAGTTCTCTCAAGGACAAGTTCACAATTACCGCAAGCGTGTGAATTCCGGGCGAAGACAAGCCTCCGGAAGCCTGCGACCGAACCTGCGAGAAACTGAAGAGAGACAGAAACCAGGACCTCCAACTGGACAGGACAGAGACTGAGACCAACCAAAACAATGAGCGCGCGACGAGAGACAGGACAGCGTGCTATAAAAAGAAAACAACTGATGAGACACGACAGGTGAACAATTAGTGAAACGAGTGGGAGGGACCAGTGAACCCGTGAGGAACCACCACCAACAGGTAAGAATTACATACACACAAACACGATCACCCAGGAATCCTGACAAAAACATAAACCTTTAAATATGCTCTGTAGGCCTCTGCCTAGAATGTTACCTGTGAGATAGAGAGAGAAAGAGAGAGAGAGAGAGAGAGAGAGAGAAAGAGAGAGAGCTAAAGAACAGCTCTCTCCAGAGAAAGCCAGAGAATCCAAAGAGAGTGAGCTACAGATGTAATCCTTCTTTGATGCCACTTTATTGCTGCGCATGCGCGGGTTGTGAGCGCGTTGTTTGTGTTTGAGCTCCGTCAAATTGATTCATAATCCTTGATTTTCTTCTTAATACTCGCTTACAAACGAATACTTTCTATTATTTACAGTGTGTGAACATATCTCCGATACGATTCTCTATAAAAAACAATCGGATTGCTTTGATATCGCTACTTATATCCGAACTTCCGCTACTAGCCGTAGCCCGCTAGCCTTGCACGCGTGGTAACTTGTTTAACGTTACACCCGGTAAACACTGATAGCTACAATTCGCCATCGTAGCACTTCTGCTACAATGGCGAATAACTCGGATGTGTGTCTAATGTTACCTTTGAGTGCAGGTGAGGACACGTTCGAGCTGCATTCGGTGCAGTTGGAGTTGGAGTCGTTGGAGAAGCAGATTCGCGGCCTTCTAGACAGACAAGCTGTGCTGAGAGAGCGGCGAACGGCGCTTGAAACATCACGCGCCGATGCGCACAAGTCAGTGGATACTAACATTTTGACTCCGACCTCGTCTACTCCGCGTGTTTCTCTGCACAGGACCCAAGCACCCAGGACGCGATCATCATCCCTGGTTTCGTTCACTCCGGCCCCGACACAGCGCCATGGACCCTGGGTGTTTCCACAGCGGAAGACGCGAGCCAGGACCAGAGCGAGGATCTCTCTGCCCCTCCCGGTCTTCGAGATCTCCACCCGGAACTGCTTCTCCCCTCTTCGCGAGACGGAACGCGACGCTGTGGTCATCGGTACTTCCATCGTCCGGCATGTCCACGCTACCTCAGGTAAAGGCAAGGTTATCACTCACTGCTTTCCTGGTGCTCGTGTTCTCGATGTCGCTGCGCAGGTTCCCGAGATCCTGAACGGTGACGAGCGCATCGGAGCTGTCGTGCTGCACGCGGGAACGAACGACACCAGGCTGCGACAGACGGAGGTTCTGAAGAGGGACTACAGGAGCCTGATCGAGACGGTGCGCAGAACATCACCTGAAGCAACGATCGTCGTTTCTGGACCGCTTCCCACGTACCGACTAGGACATGAAAAGTTCAGTAGATTATTTGCTCTAAATGAATGGTTAATGTCATGGTGTAATGAACAGAAGCTGCTCTTTGTAAATAATTGGAATCTGTTTTGGGAGCGACCTAGGCTCTTCCGTCCTGATGGCCTTCACCCCAGCAGAATCGGATCGGCTCTTCTGTCGGACAACATCTCCAGAGCGCTGCACACCATCATATGACTAGTAAGTCAAAGTCCAAATCACAGTATTTGCTGTCCTAACTTAATTGACATAAGTACCAATGTAGAACATTATATAGAAACTGTGTCTAATCCTCGTTTAGTGAGGTCAAACATTAAATCTACTGTAGGATCTAGGAAAAATCTAATTGTGATTAAACCAGAAAATCTCAATATTAGTGAATGAAACCAATTTTGTCCTAACTTAATTGACATAAGTACCAATGTAGAACATTATATAGAAACTGTGTCTATTCCTCGTTTAGTGAGGTCAAACATTAAATCTACTGTAGGATCTAGGAAAAATCGAATTGTGATTAAACCAGAAAATCGCAATATTAGTGAACAAAAACAATTTCTAAAACTAGGTCTTTTAAACATTAGATCGCTTACACCTAAGGCGGTTATTGTAAATGAAATGGTCACAGATTATAGTTTCGATGTACTTTGCCTTACTGAAACCTGGCTTAAGCCAAATGATTATTTCGGTCTTAATGAGTCTACTCCACCAGGATACTGTTATAAGCATGAGCCCCGTCTGATTGGTCGTGGCGGGGGTGTTGCAACAATCTATAGAGATATTCTAAATGTTACTCAGAAAACAGGTCACAGGTTTAATTCATTTGAAGTACTAGTGCTAAATGTTACGCTCTTAGATGTAAGAAAGAAATCCGTATTATCTCTAGCCCTGGCTACTGTATATAGACCTCCAGGGCCCTATGCTGATTTCCTAAAAGAGTTTGCAGACTTTCTCTCAGATCTATTAGTCAACATCGATAAAGCATTAATTGTTGGAGATTTTAACATACACGTAGATAACACAAATGATGCGTTAGGGGCTGCGTTTACAAATCTATTAAATTCCTTTGGGGTCAAGCAAAACGTCACTGGTCCCACTCATCGTCTTAATCACACACTAGATTTAATTATATCACATGGAACCAACCCAACCGATATAGATATTATACCGCAAAGTGATGATGTCACTGACCATTACATGGTAACTTGCATACTGCGTACTGCTGAAATCTGTCATGTTGCGCCACGTTATCGACCAGGCAGAAAAATCCTTCCAACCACTATAGATAGATTCTCAAATAGCTTACCTGATCTGTCTCAGCTGCTAAGTGAACCCAAGCAAACAGATGAACTAGAGGAAATGACTAGCAGTATGAGCACCATTTTCTCTAGTACATTAGAAATTGTTGCACCAATTAGATTAAAAAAGGTTAGAGAGAAAACTAAAGCACCATGGTACAACAGTGCTACACATATTATTAAGAGAGAAACTCGTAACTTAGAGCGTAAATGGAAACACACAAATTTAGAGATCTTTAGAATCGCGTGGAAAGATAGTATGTCACGTTATAAAAAGGCCCTAAAAGCAGCCAGGGCTGAGCATCTCCGCAAACTAATAGAAAATAACCAAAATAATCCAAGGTTTTTATTTAACACTGTGAGTAGTATAGACTAACAAATAAACAAGCATCGCCTGAACAAAATATTCCGTTACAGTTTAATAGTAATGATTTTATGAACTTCTTCGCTGACAAAATAGAAAGCATCAGAAACAAAATTGTAAATGTATAATCATTAATGATGTCTTATGATTCAACCGCAATTATCGCCCCTCAAGAACTACTACACCGCTTTACAACCATAGGACAGGAAGAGCTAAATAAACTTATCATTGCATCTAAACCAACAACATGTTTATTAGATCCAATACCCACTAAACTACTGAAAGAGCTGTTACCTGTAGTGGAAGAGCCTCTTCTCAATATTATTAACTCGTCTTTATCTTTAGGTCATGTTCCAAGAATATTCAAGTTGGCAGTCATAAAACCTCTCATTAAGAAGCCACAATTAGATCATAATAACCTAGCAAATTACAGACCAATTTCAAATCTTCCATTCATGTCTAAAATACTAGAAAAAGTTGTGTCAACTCAATTGTGCTCTTTCTTGCAAGAAATGATATCTATGAAAAATTTCAATCAGGATTCAGGCCGCATCACAGCACAGAAACCGCGCTCGTTAAAATCACAAATGATTTACTTCTAGCTTCTGACCAAGGCTGTATCTCAATACTAGTTCTACTCGATCTTAGTGCTGCGTTCGATACTATAGATCATAAAATACTATTAGATCGACTTCAAAATTACACTGGTGTTCAGGGACAGGCATTAAACTGGTTTAGATCGTATTTATCAGACCGCTACCATTTTGTCTGTCTAAATGGGGAAAAATCAAAGATAACATCGGTAGACTATGGGGTGCCGCAAGGATCCATGCTAGGCCCTCTGCTATTCTCTATATATATGCTGCCACTTGGTAATATTATAAGAAAACATGGAATTAATTTCCACTGTTATGCTGATGACACTCAATTATATATTTCATCACGACCAGATGAAAACGCTAAATTATCTAAACTGACAGCGTGTGTTGATGATATTAAACACTGGATGACGTGTAATTTTCTGCTATTGAATTCAGATAAAACGGAGGTATTACTTATTGGTCCCAAAAACTGCCCACAAAACCTCTCGCAATACAACTTTAACTTGGAAGGATGTCCTGTCGCTTTATCCACTACAGTAAAAGACCTGGGTGTTATATTAGACCGCAACTTGTCTTTCGAAAATCATATTTCATATGTTACAAGAACGGCATTTTTCCACCTTAGAAACATTGCTAAGCTACGTAACATGCTATCTATCTCAGATGCAGAAAAGTGAGTTCATGCATTCATGACCTCGAGACTAGATTACTGTAATGCTTTATTAGCTGGTTGTCCTGCATCATCAATAAACAAACTACAGTTAGTCCAAAACGCAGCTGCTAGAGTTCTTACTAGGTCAAGAAAATATGATCATATAACACCAATTTTATCATCTCTACACTGGTTACCTATTAAGTTCCGTATCAACTACAAAGTATTGCTACTGACCTATAAAGCCCTAAATGGTTTAGCTCCAGTGTATTTAACGGATCTTTTATCGCCCTACAATCCATCGCGCTCTTTAAGATCACTAAACTTAAGGCTTCTGGTCATTCCTAGGATATCTAAGTCCACTAAAGGAGGGAGGGCATTTTCACATTTAGCTCCTAAACTCTGGAATAGTCTTCCTGATATTGTTCGAGGTTCAGACTCGCTGTCCCAGTTTAAAACTAGATTAAAGACGCATCTCTTTAGCCAAGCATTCACATTATAAATACGTTTTATACTACAGTTAAATCGCACCAACAGTATTAATATTCTGAACAGCAGCTATGCTAATTATTTCCCATCTGCTTTTCTGTTGTTATCTCGGGACACTAGTCCCGAGGTAACTAGTTCGTCAGCTCCAGTTTGTATCCAGCCTCTCATGGAGACTTCAGATGCCCCTGTGATGAGACGACTCGACGCCTGTGAAGAGACGACTCAACGCCAGCGTTGTTATGGCCTAAAATAATACATGATTGATTAACTTATCCTAACATTTTTCTTTAACATTCTCTTTCTAACATTTTTCAATGTACATTTATGAAATGCACTTTCTGTGAAGCTGCTTTGAAACAATGTGTATTGTGAAAAGCGCTATACAAATAAATTTGAATTGAATTGAATTCTTTTATCCTCTTCCTGATGTCACCAAATTCAAAACTGACCAATCAGACCAAACCGTGAGACATTTGAAAATAACCAATCAGACAAAACTTCCCCCATTGTATCAAAGGTGTTAACCATTTGGCCAGCCGGCCAGTCATTCTTTTGTCTTTCTAACCCAACCTGGCCCTTCTGATGGCGTTAAGGGGGAGGGGGTTGAGTCAATTTCAATATCTTGATCACGACGATGGCAGTTAACAGCAAAGCAGATGATTTTGTTCCATTTCAAATATCTTTGATTATTTTCCACCTTACACCTCCGTTTGATCTGAATTTAATAGCAGAAAATTACACGTCATCCAGTGTTTAATATCATCATCACACGCTGTCAGTTTAGATAATTTAGCGTTTTCATCTGGTCGTGATGAAATATATAATTGAGTGTCATCAGCATAACAGTGGAAATTAATTCCATGTTTTCTTATAATATTACCAAGTGGCAGCATATATATTGAGAATAGCAGAGGGCCTAGCACGGATCCTTGCGGCACCCCATAGTCTACTGAGGTTATCTTTGATTTTTCCCCATTTAGACAGACAAAATGGTAGCGGTCTGATAAATACGATCTAAACCAGTTTAATGCCTGTCCCTGAACACCAGTGTAATTTTGAAGTCGATCTAATAGTATTTTATGATCTATAGTATCGAACGCAGCACTAAGATCGAGTAGAACTAGTATTGAGATACAGCCTTGGTCAGAAGCTAGAAGTAAATCATTTGTGATTTTAACGAGCGCGGTTTCTGTGCTGTGATGCAGCCTGAATCCTGATTGAAATTTTTCATAGATATCATTTTCTTGCAAGAAAGAGCACAATTGAGCGGACACAACTTTTTCTAGTATTTTAGACATGAATGGAAGATTTGAAATGGGTCTGTAATTTGCTAGGTTATTATGATCTAATTGTGGCTTCTTAATGAGAGGTTTTATGACTGCCAACTTGAATATTCTTGGAACATGACCTAAAGATAAAGACGAGTTAATGAGAGTGAGAAGAGGCTCTTCCACTACAGGTAACAACTCTTTCAGTAGTTTAGTGGGTATTGGATCTAATAAACATGTTGTTGGTTTAGATGCAATGATAAGTTTATTTAGCTCTTCCTGTCCTATAGTTGTAAAGCGGTGTAGTAGTTCTTGAGGGGCGATAATTGCGGTTGAATCATAATGCTGCGTTCACACCAAACGCGAATTGAGCGTCTGGCGCGAGTGATTTCAATGTTAAGTCAATGGAAAGGCGCGTTGACGCGCGTCTGGAGGTCCCGCGGCGCGGGAGGCGCGTTACGCGCGGCGCGAAGGACGCGAATCCGCCTCATTCGCGCATCCAGTTCGCGCCAATGGCGCGAATTGGACGCGAATTGAGCGTCTTGCGCGATACGCGCGTTACACGCGAATGGTGCTTTTGTGCATTCACGCGTTTGAAGCGAATTCGCGTCTGACGCCCGAGTTGAAAAATTTGAACTTTGGCGTCAATTCGCGCCGCGTTAACCAATCAGGAGCCTGCTCGCTGCTGTCACGTGGTAAAGTGACGTGTATGAGAAACCCTGCATAAATTAAAAACAGTAGTATTGTGTCACAAAATGTAGTTTTAAGACGTTTTCAGGTGGGAATGTAGTTGTTTAAAGCTCAAATCTGTGGTTTATTTATAAAGAGAGCGCCTATTTAAAAAAAATAATCTTGTGTTTTTGGAGTTGTGAGATCCAGGCGATCACCGGGCAATCACTGCTCATAACCCCAGCGAAGGCAGCCTTTCCTCGGCCAGTCCTTCTGGCGTCTGCCGCTGGCTCTGATGTCCTGTAGTGGTTCGTCTTGTGTGGATCTAACGGGCGATCTTTGCTCTCATGAATATATAATTTGTTGTCTGCCAAATCGTTTTGACTGAGGGCAAAGAGAAGTTTCATAACTTTATATTTTAAGGATATTTAAACATACATGCAGTGAAGATAATGTAGGAGTTGCCTGGACCACATTTGTGTGGCTATTAATGCTTAATATATATGTTTAATGAAAATGAAAAGAGGCAGAGTGGTGTTTTATGACATATTTCTCCTGGAGTGCCTTGAACGCGCGTCAATTTCGCTTCCAGCGCTCGATTTCTACGCGCGTCCAATTCTCTGCTGACGCGCGAATGCATTCAAAATGTATGCGCGTGAAACTAGACGCGGTAGACGCGATTTTGACGCTCAATTCGCGTTTGGTGTGAACGCAGCATAAGACATCATTAATGATTGTACATTTACAATTTAGTTTCTGATGCTTTCTATTTTGTCAGCGAAGAAGTTCATAAAATCATTACTACTAAACTGCAACGGAATATTTTGTTCAGGCGATGCTTGTTTATTTGTTAGTCTAGCCACAGTGTTAAATAAAAACCTTGGATTATTTTGGTTATTTTCTATTAGTTTGCGGAGATGCTCAGCCCTGGCTGCTTTTAGGGCCTTTTTATAACTTGACATACTATCTTTCCACGCGATTCTAAAGACCTCTAAATTAGTTTGTTTCTATTTACGCTCTAAGTTACGAGTTTCTCTCTTGATAACATGTGTAGCACTGTTGTACCATGGTGCTTTAGTTTTCTCTTTAACCTTTTTTAATCTAATTGGTGCTACAATTTCTAATGTACTAGAGAAAATGGTGCTCATACTGCTAGTCATTTCCTCAAGTTCATCTGTTTGTTTGGGTTCACTGAGCAGCTGAGACAGATCAGGTAAGCTATTTGAGAGCGGATTCTGCCGGATGTCACGTGATGATTAGGTAATGGGTGTGTGATGGGTGCGTGATCCAGCATGGCAGCGCGCTGCTGCTAGAAAGACAGACAAACAAACTAGAAAGACAACAAACTTTACAAACTTTTTTATTTTTATTTTTTTTATTTTTTTTTTGTCACTCACTTCTACTGGAAAAATAAAACACCAAGGATAAAACTGACTACATTACAAAAAAACAAGGTTCAAGGAGGACTAGAAGCACCAAATTTTCATTACTACTCAATGGCTAACCAACTGCAATACATATACAAATGGATCCACCCCACCCAATCCGATATTATATGGCTAGATATAGAACAATCACTATGCAAAGAATTAAATATAGCTGACATACCATTCCTCACCAAATCAATCAAACAACACACATGTTTTAATGCTGTAACTATAGCTTCCACTCTGACAGCCTGGTGGAAATTTCACCAAATCACAAATTCTATACTAGCTCCATCTAACCTCACCCCACTGTGGAACAACCGTGACTTCATAAGCAATAAAAAAATACTGAATTTTCGCACATGGGCTGAAAAGGGCATCACCCACATTAACCATATTTTCAAGTTTAACACATTCACAACATTTCCGCAATTGGCCCAGGAGTTTGGCATCGGGAGCAATGCATTTTTAAAATACCTTCAACTCAAATCTTCTGTTCTGGCAAAAATAAATATCAGAGCCATAAATTTAGAACTTCCACTGGCAATATCAGACTTGGTTAACATTTCCTCTCCAAAGAAACTTCTCTCAAAAATATACAAAATCATTTCAAATCAACCTCAGACCACATACTTACCAACAATTAAATGGGAAAACGATATCTCAATAGCTCCTGATGCCAACTTCTGGACCCAAATCTGTAAAAACATCTATCACATGTCCAAAAATGCTAATCTTCAACTAATACAATACAAAACACTTCATAGAACACATTACACGGGCAATAGATTAGGTAAAATGGGTTTCACATCAGAAGTCTGCACACATTGCAATCAGAAAGCTACAGATACATACATCCATGCAACCTGGCACTGCACTCCAATCAAACACTTTTGGGAAGAGGTCACACAATCACTATCTAATACAGTGGGCTGCCGCATCCCACTATCGCCATCTCTTTGCTTGCTGGGGGACCTCACAATAATTTCTGATAAAAAAAATATATAAACTCTAAAATGCTCCTCACAGCTCTAACCATCGCCAAGAAAACTATCTTCATGAACTGGAAAACACGTAACAAAATACACATTAACCACTGGAAAAACCTTATTACAGACTTAATTTCAATGGAATACACATCTCCCCCTTATAATTACTCATCTGAAACCGACCTCTGCCATCCAACACTTTCTGACCTCTTACAACTATGAATCCCTTCTATCCTCTCAACTCTGATTCCTTCCACCTTTTAATCAACCCACGGATATTACTGCATTTTTGTTATTATTGTCATCATTGTCATTATTTTCATTACTGTTAGTGTTATGATTACTAGTATTATTTTTTATGGTTGTAATTGCTGTTGTTATTGTCATTGCTCTCGTCATTGTTATCACCATTGCCATCATCATCACCATTGCCATCATCATCATCATTATTATTATTATTATTATTATTATTATTATTATTATTATTATTATTGCTGTTTTGGAATTGCTAACCTGGTTTTCATTGCTACCACTACTGCTGTAGTTAAATTAATTGATTATTTCCAATACCCCCCTAATCTTTTCAGGTGTTTTTAATGCACCACAACGTAGAGAGAGAGAAGGAAGTAGTGAAAAAAAAAAAAAAAAAAGTGTGTGTATATATGTATGTGTATATACACTGAAAAACCTCATAAACACTCAGGCAGGAAAGACAGGAGAGAAGTGGTTTCCCTAGGACAGCATCTCTGTCCCAAGTTGAGACACTCTCACACTGTACCACTTCTTTTAATGCACCATAGACACTACACACAACATACAAAAGAAAAAATTTAAAAAAAAAAAAAAAAGTATAGGAGAAAATAGGGACTGAATAGATGTGGGGGGAGGGTTATCTTATCTTATATATTACCCTCTATTACTAATTTACTATCTAAAATTTTTTTGTCTATGGAGTGGTGGTAATGGTAATCAATTGTAATCATTACATAGGAGAAAAAAGTAAAAAAAACAAAGGGGAAGGAGAAGGAGACTAATACAATGAGGGCAGTATGATGGGGGTGATGGCAATGAAGATGGCAATGAAGATGGTAATAAATATTTAATGGTTAATTTGCTTATGCACACACACACACTCACAACCACACACCTATACATTTACAAATTTTTTATTTCACTTCTGCACTTATGGAATTACTAGATTACTGGATTGTTTATTACTAGATTGTTTATTACTGAACTATTTTGGTCTGTCTGTTGAAGGAAAAAAAAAAAAAAAAATTGTGTGTATAAAGTCATAATTGAATTGTGAGATATAAAGTCAGAATTGTGTGTATAAAGTCAGAATTGCGTGTATAAAGTCAGAATTGAGTGTCAGAATTGCGTGTATAAAGTCAGAATTGTGTGATAGTCAGATTTAAACTATGTGATAGTCAGATTTGAATTGTGTATATAAAGTCAGAATTGCGTGTATAAAGTCAGAATTGCGTGTATAAAGTCAGAATTGTGTGTATAAAGTCAGAATTGCGTGTATAAAGTCAGAATTGTGTGATAGTCAGATTTAAATTGTGTGATAGTCAGATTTGAATTGTGTATATAAAGTCAGAATTGCGTGTATAAAGTCAGAATTGTGTGTATAAAGTCAGAATTGTGTGATAGTCAGATTTGAACTGTGTGTATAAAGTCAGAATTGTGTGTATAAAGTCAGAATTGCGTGTATAAAGTCAGAATTGCGTGTATAAAGTCAGAATTGCGTGTATAAAGTCAGAATTACGTGTATAAAGTCAGAATTGTGTGATAGTCAGATTTGAATTAGTGATATAAAGTCAGAGTTGTGTGTATAAAGTCAGAATTGTGTGATAATCAGATTTGAACTGTGTATAAAGTCAGATTTGAACTGTGTATAAAGTCAGAATTGTGTGATAGTCAGATTTGAACTGTGTATAAAGTCAGATTTGAACTGTGTATAAAGTCAGAATTGTGTGTATAAAGTCAGAATTGTGTGTATAAAGTCAGAATTGTGTGATATTAAGTCAGAATTGTGTGATAGTCAGATTTGAACTGTGTATAAAGTCAGATTTGAACTGTGTATAAAGTCAGAATTGTATGTATAAAGTCAGAATTGTGTGTATAAAGTCAGAATTGTGTGATAGTCAGATTTGAATTGTGTGATATAAAGTCAGAATTATGTGTATAAAGTCAGAATTGTGTGTATAAAGTAAAAAAAAAGAGGAAAAAAATGGAAAAGGGGAATAAATAGCCTTTTTGACAATGACTTGTGTTTATAAATAGCCCTTTTCCTTTTTTTTTTTTTTTTTTTTTTTTTTTCTGTTGTTTTCTGTTTAGTTATTAACTTTTGTATTTTGACTACATTTTGGTATGTGTATACTCTCTTTCCCCTACGAGAGTTTTGTATTTTGCTGTTTTTTGTCAATAAAAAAAACAAAAACAAAAAACAAAGGTAAGCTATTTGAGAATCTATCTATAGTGGTTGAAAGGATTGTTCTGCCTGGTCGATAACGTGGCGCAACATGACAGATTTCAGCAGTACACAGTATGCAAGTTACCAGGTAATGGTCAGTGACATCATCACTTTGCGGTATAATATCTATATCGGTTGGGTTGGTTCCATGTGATATAATTAAATCTAGTGTGTGATTAAGACGATGAGTGGGACCAGTGACGTTTTGCTTGACCCCAAAGGAATTTAATAGATCTGTAAACGCAGCCCCTAACGCATCATTTGTGTTATCTACGTGTATGTTAAAATCTCCAACAATGAATGCTTTATCGACATTGACCAATAGATCTGAGAGAAAGTCTGCAAACTCTTTTAGGAAATCAGCATAGGGCCCTGGAGGTCTATATACAGTAGCCAGGGCTAGAGATAATACGGATTTCTTTCCTTACATCTAAGAGCGTAACATTTAGCACTAGTACTTAAAACGAATTAAACCTGTGACCTGTTTTCTGAGTAACATTAAGAATATCTCTATACATTGTTGCAACACCCCCGCCACGGCCAATCAGACGGGGCTCATGCTTATAACAGTATCTTGATGGAGTAGACTCATTAAGACCGAAATAATCATTTGGCTTAAGCCAGGTTTCAGTAAGGCAAAGTACATCGAAACTATTATCTGTGACCATTTCATTTACAATAACCGCCTTAGGTGTGAGCGATCTAATTTTTAGAAGACCTAGTTTTAGAAATTGTTTTTGTTCACTAATATTGCGATTTTCTGGTTTAATCACAATTAGATTTTTCCTAGATCCTACAGTAGATTTAATGTTTGACCTCACTAAACTAGGAATAGACACAGTTTCTATATAATGTTCTACATTGGTACTTATGTCAATTAAGTTAGGACAAAATTGGTTTTGTTCACTAATATTGAGATTTTCTGGTTTAATCACAATTAGATTTTTCCTAGATCCTACAGTAGATTTAATGTTTGACCTCACTAAACGAGGATTAGACACAGTTTCTATATAATGTTCTACATTGGTACTTATGTCAATTAAGTTAGGACAGCAAATACTGTGATTTGGACTTTGACTTACTAGTCATATGATGGCGGTGTGCAGCGCTCTGGAGATGTTGTCCGACAGAAGAGCCGCTCCGATTCTGCTGGGGTGAAGGCCATCAGGACGGAAGAGCCTAGGTCGCTCCCAAAACAGATTCCGATTATTTACAAAGAGCAGCTTCTGTTCATTACACCATGACATTAACCATTCATTTAGAGCAAATAATCTACTGAACTTTTCATGTCCTAGTCGGTACGTGGGAAGCGGTCCAGACACGATGATCGTTGCTTCAGGCGATGTTCTGCGCACCGTCTCGATCAGGCTCCTGTAGTCCTTCTTCAGAACCTCCGTCTGCCGCAGCCTGGTGTCGTTCGTTCCCGCGTGCAGCACGACAGCTCCGAAGCGCTCGTCACCGTTCAGGATCTCGGGAACCTGCGCAGCGACATCGAGAACACGAGCACCAGGAAAGCAGTGAGTGATAACCTTGCCTTTACCTGAGGTAGCATGGACATGCCGGACGGTGGAAGTACCGATGACCACAGCGTCGCGTTCCGTCTCGCGAAGAGGGGAGAAGCAGTTCCGGGTGGAGATCTCGAAGACCGGGAGGGGCGGAGAGGTCCTCGCTCTGGTCCTGGCTCGCGTCTTCCGCTGTGGAAACACCCAGGGTCCATGGTGCTGTGTCGGTGCCGGAGTGAACGAAACCAGGGATGATTGCGTCCTGTGCAGAGAAACACACGGAGTAGACGAGGTCGGAGTCAAAATGTTAGTATCCACTGACTTGAGAGCATTGGCGTGCGATGTTTCAAGTGCTGATCGTCGCTCTCTCAGCGCGGCTCGTCTGTCTAGAAGGCAGCGAATCTGCTTCTCCAACGACTCCAACTCCAACTGCACCGAATGCAGCTCGAACGTGTCCTCACCTGCACTCAAAGGTAACATTAGACACACATCCGAGTTATTCGCCATTGTAGCAGAAGTGCTACGATGGCGAATTGTAGCTATCAGTGTTTACCGGGTGTAACGTTAAACAAGTTACCACGCGTGCAAGGCTAGCGGGCTACGGCTAGTAGCGGAAGTTCGGATATAAGTAGCGATATCAAAGCAATCCGATTGTTTTTTATAGAGAATCGTATCGGAGATATGTTCACATGCTGTAAATAATAGAAAGTATTCGTTTGTAAGCGAGTATTAAGAAGAAAATCAAGGATTATGAATCAATTTGACGGAGCTCAAACACAAACAACGCGCTCACAACCCGCGCATTGTGTAAAAAATGATACCAAAATTAATACAAATGCTTACAAAATAGATCGTCTCGGTTACGTATGGTAACCCTCGTTCCCTGAAGGAGGGAACGGAGACGTACGTCGGACGTACCGACGAATTGGGATCACTTCTGGGAGCCCCTATCAGCTTCGAGCTATCTAGAACCGGCCAATGAACAATTGGCGTGCGAGATTTGCATCTCGCGCTCCGCCCCGCGCCGCGGGTATAAACAGGAAGCGAGAGCGAATGCACGCTGTTTTTCACTGAGGAGCCACACGTAGTGGCTCGACCTGCAGTGATGGTACAGCAACTGTGGCGACGGGACGTACGTCTCCGTTCCCTCCTTCAGGGAACGAGGGTTACCATACGTAACCGAGACGTTCCCATTCAGTCGGTCACGTTCGACGTACGTCGGACGTACCGACGAATTGGGATCCCCTATGGAAAACGCCATAGTTACTACCACTTCCAGCGCCCAGCGATGAGCCCCACAGACCCCGATCTGATGCGGGCGGGTAGGTTCACGCAGGGAGAGTCAAAGCTGCTGTTCCGCAAGACCCATTCAGTTGACTGTATTGGATAACGCTGGGAAAGCGTGCCTGTGAAGGCAGCTGCGGAAGCCACATCATGCCCAGAGGGAGTTAACATGTGGAGAATACACGTATGGGCTGACCGTGGGCAGCACAACATACGGAAGTTCCAGGGGTGGCCCCGGCCAATTAGTGGAGGGGGAACAACACGTACCTGGAACGGCAGAGGACACTCTGCCGAGGGAAAGACACGGGCTCGCCGTAGGGAGCCGTACCGTGGAAGAATACACATATGGGACCGCCGTGGGGGTCACTACATATGGAACCCAGCCTAACACAAGTTCCACCAATGCATACGAGTGTTAGACCTGGCGTCGAACGCTCCGCCACGTCCGACTGCCGCGGGTTGCGGAGGACTCAACAGGGTTCGCCGTACCGGGGAACTCGACTGGAGCAGAATAGCGCACGCATCCGTCTACCATGGGGGAGGGAATGGCGCAGCAAGCCGACACTAGAACGGGTACTTCGGTGTTACTGACTATGGGAAGTGAGCACACAGGAAGACACCGGCTCCACACGGAGGCTATAGAATCTAGCGAACGTGTTAGGTGTCGCCCAGCCCGCAGCTCTACAAATATCTGTCAGCGAGGCGCCACGAGCCAGCGCCCAGGAAGAGGCAACACCCCTAGTGGAGTGGGCTCTTAACCCGAGCGGGCAGGGCACGTCTTGGGACTGATAAGCCAAGACGATGGCATCCACTATCCAGTGGGCCATCCTCTGCTTGGAGACAGCCTTTCCCTTCTGCTGTCCTCCGTAACAGACGAAGAGCTGCTCTGAGGTCCTGAAGCTTTGCGTTCTGTCCACGTAAGTCCGGAGAGCACGGACGGGACAGAGAAAAGCTAGGGCTGGGTCTGCCTCCTCCGAAGGCAGCGCTTGCAGGCTCACCACTTGGTCCCGGAAGGGAGTAGTGGGAACCTTGGGCACGTATCCAGGCCGGGGTCTCATGATCACATGAGAGTTACCGGGCCCGAATTCCAGGCACGATTCGTCGACCGAAAATGCCTGCAGGTCCCCTACCCTCTTGATGGAGGCCAACGCAGTCAGGAGTATTGTCTTTAACGACAGAACTTTCAACTCAGCTGACTGCAGAGGCTCAAAAGGTTCTCTCTGTAGTGCGGTTAGCACCAGAGTTAAGTCCCAAGAGGGTATGGAGGGAGGACGAGGTGGATTTAATCTCCTCGCTCCCCTAAGGAACCTGACGATCAGATCGTGCTTACCTAGAGATTTTGCATCTACGAGCTCATGATTAGCGGCGATAGCGGCGACATAGACTTTGAGGGTGGAGGGAGACAGCCTTCGCTCCAACCCATCCTGTAGAAAGGTAAGCACAGATGCGACCGAACATCTTCGGGGGTCTTCTCGGCGAGAAGAGCACCAGTCGACGAACAGGTTCCACTTCAACGCATAGAGGCGCCTCGTAGAGGGGGCTCTAGCGGAAGTAATGGTGTCAACTACCGCTTGCGGTAGGTCACCTAGAACCTCCGCGTCCCGTCCAGGGACCAAACATGGAGTTTCCAGAGGTCCGGACGCGGGTGCCATAGGGTGCCCCGTCTCTGAGTCAGGAGGTCCTGTCTCAGAGGAATGGGCCAGGGAGGTGCTGTCGCAAGGAGCACTAGTTCCGGGAACCAAGTCCGGTTGGGCCAATACGGAGCGACCAACAGGACCTGCTCCTCGTCCTCCCTGACTTTGCACAGTGTCTGCGCAAGAAGGCTCACTGGGGGAAACGCATACTTGCGTTCTTCCCGGGGCCAGCTGTGGGCCAGGGCATCCGACCCGAGGGTCCCCTCGGTCAAGGAATAAAACCACTGACAGTGGGTCGTCTCTGGGGAGGCAAACAGGTCTACCTGTGCGGCCCCGAAACGACTCCAGATTAGCTGGACCGCCTGGGGATGGAGTCGCCATTCTCCCGGAAGTACCTGCTGACGTGACAGCTCGTCGGCTGCACGGTTGAGCAGGCCCGGAATGTGAACGGCCCGAAGCGACCTCAGATGCTTCTGACTCCATAAGAGGAGATGGCGGGCGAGTTGCGACATGCGACGGGAGCGTAGACCACCCTGTTTGTTGATGTACGCTACGGCCGCAGTGTTGTCCGTCCGGACCAGAACGTGCTTGCCTCTGAGCGGCACTTTGAAGCGGCTGAGTGCAAGACGAACTGCTAACAACTCGAGGCAATTGATATGCCATTGCAGTTGAGGCCCCGTCCACAGACCCGAAACTGCAAGCCCGTTGTACGTGGCACCCCAACCCGTGGATGAGGCATCCGTGGAGACAACGGAGTGCCTGGACACTTGTTCTAGGGGAACTCCCGCCCGGAGAAACAGAGGGTCCGACCACGGGCCGAAGGTTTGGCGGCACCTCGGAGTCACTTGGACGCGGAGGGAACCGCTGTGCCACGCCCATCTCGGGACTCGATCGTGTAGCCAGCGTTGAAGCGGTCTCATATGAAGCAATCCGAGCGGCGTTACTGCGGCTGCGGATGCCATATGCCCCAGGAGCCTCTGAAAATGTTTCAGTGGAACCGCTGTCCTGCCTCTGAACGAATTCAGGCAGTTCAACACCGACTGGACGCGCTCCTCTGTGAGGCGCGCAGTCATGGCGACCGAGTCTATCTCCATACCGAGAAAAGAGATCCTCTGCGTGGGGCAGAGTTTGCTCTTCTCCCAGTTGACCCGAAGTCCCAACTGGCTGAGGTGGCTGAGCACCTTGTCCCTGTGTTCGCACAACTGCTCTCGCGACTGGGCAAGAATCAGCCAGTCGTCGAGGTAGTTGAGGATGCGAACGCCATGCTCTCTCATGGGAGCAATGGCCGCCTCCGCAACCTTCGTAAAGACGCGGGGCGACAGGGACAGGCCGAAGGGTAAGACGCGGTACTGATATGCCCGTCCCTCGAACGCGAAGCGCAGAAAGGGCCGGTGTCGAGGGAGAATCGAGACATGAAAGTACGCGTCCTTCAGGTCGATCGCTGCAAACCAATCTCGGGGACGGATGCACCTGAAGATGCGTTTCTGCGTTAACATCGTGAACGGCAGCCTGTGAAGGGACCGGTTCAGGAATCGCAGGTCCAAGATCGGTCGTAACCCGCCGCCTTTCTTGGGTACAATGAAGTACGGGCTGTAGAACCCGGACCTCATATCGGCTTGAGGGACCGGCTCTATCGCGTCCTTCGCCAGTAGGACAGCGATTTCCGCCCTGAGCACGGGGGCGTTCGCCTCCACTACAGTCGTGAAGTGAACGCCCCTGAACTTGGGGGGACGCCGGGCGAACTGAATCGCATAGCCGAGTCTGATGGTACGGATGAGCCACCGAGACGGGCTGGGAAGCGCTAGCCAGGCTCCCAGACTCCGAGCAAGGGGGACCATCGGCACCACAGACGTACCCGCAGCGGGGCAGCGAGGCGGAACGCAGGGATCCGGCTCGGACGGCATGGGAGCGGCCCGAAGCGGGATCTGAGTGTGCTGTGCAACACTTACCTGCATCCGCGGAGGGGACGTGCGAGTGTGGGGAGGCCGCTTGTGTGCGTCCCGACAGCCGGCGTCCCCTGCTGGCGAAGGGAGAGGTACCTGAGGGTGGCGAGGCATGGGAGCGTCGACCACCGCCAAGCGCGCTCTCTTGGCACCCAGAGATATTGGAAACTGCTCTTTTATTGATGTTTTGGGTGCCGCTGGCACTGGGGCCAGCGGCGGAACAGACAAACAAAAGATTTTCCCCCGGCCCTCCTCCGGGGGAAGGAGTGGTGCTGCAGCCATCTCCCTCAGAGCAGTTTCCTCCATCTCTGGGCGGCCCGTCTCAGGGTCGCTTGCGACGGCGCTTGCCACCTGGCTTGGCAGCGGCCTGAGCGGGCTGGACATCCTTCCCACGGCCGGCCCCACGCCGTCGGCTGGTGGAAGGCTGCTGCGGTGCCTTGGCGGGGGCGGAGGCGGCGGCGGGTGGACGTCCTCGGCGACGAGTAGTCGGAGGCGCTGCCGCCGGCGGCGGGGTGGAGGCAGCAGCGGGCCGCCGGGGCAGGATGTGCTTGATCGCCTCCGTCTGCTTCTGGGCGGCCGAGAACTGTTGGGCGAAGCTCTCGACCGCGTCGCCGAATAACCCAGCTGACGAGATGGGGGAGTCCAGGAACCGATATTTATCGGTCTCCCTCATGTCAGCCAGGTTAAGCCAGAGATGACGCTCCTGGACCACAAGCGTGGACATCGCCTGACCAAGGGAACGGGCGGTGACTTTCGTCGCCCGGAGGGCGAGGTCCGTCGCCGTCCGGAGCTCCCGGAGGAGCTCTGGGTCAGGCCTACCCTCGTGCATGTCAAGGAGCGCTTGGGCCTGGTGGACCTGAAGCAGCGCCATGCCATGCAAGGCGGACGCAGCCTGCCCGCAGGCCTTGTAAGCCTTCCCAGTCAGACTGGAAGAGAACTTACAGGCCCGGGACGGGAGACGTGGGTCACCGCGCCAGTTAGAGGCGGTCGCCGGACACAGTTGCATCGCGACGGCGCGCTCCACTGGCGGGATCCCCACGTAACCCTTGGCTGGCCCGCCGTCGAGAGTAGTGAGGGGGGAGGAGTCACTCGGCCGGTTTCTGGCAGAAAAAGGTGCCGTCCACGACCTCGTGAGCTCCTCATGCACCTCCGGGAAGAAAGGTGTCGGGGCGGGACGCTGAGAACCAGCGCGACCCACCCCGAGGAACCAATCGTCCAACCTAGAGGGTTCGGGACACGGTGGAGGGTTCCACTCGAGCCCAACCCTTTCGGCGGCCCGGGCAAGCATAGCAGTCAACTCGGGGTCCGGGGCAGCCGTTGCCACTCTCCCAGAGGGAGGCAGTACAGCTGACCCTTCATCCTCCGAGGACTGAAACTCCCCCTCCGATGCAGCGATCGACATCTGCTCGTCTGCTGGAGCTCCAAAAGTCACCACTGGTCTCCCGTGGGAGGGTCCAGCGGGTTCTCTCGGAGGCTCTACCGGCTGCGGAGCTGAGGGATTAGGGGCCTGCGGAGGGTCGCTCGGCAGGTTTGCCCTAAACGTAATCCTCAGATCACCCTGGCCATCCAAAGAAGCAGGTCCGCCCGGGTTAGGGGCAGCCCTGGTTCGTGGGATGGGTAAGGGGACTCCCCCAGCCCGGAGGTAGGAGAGTCTCGATCTTAGCTCCGAGATAGTCATGTTCCCGCAGTGGGAACATGAACCATCCACAAACGCCGCCTCAGCGTGCTGTGTGCCCAAACACGTGAGACAGCGATTGTGACCGTCAGCAGGGGACAGGGAACGACCGCATCCAGAAACGCACGGGTGGTAAGACATCCTGAAAAGGACGGCACGTCACCCGTGTACTCTTTTTGTGAGGAAACGCTCTGTGCTGAAGCACTCAGGGGGAAACGCGACAGCGCACGGGATTGTGTGCAGCCCGTGCCTGTACTCAAGAGGAAAAACGCCCAACCAGACCAACAGATTTGCTGTTGCTGTTAAAACAGCAGTTTTTCTCTGCTTGCAGAGGCAGCCGATGAGTCAGCGCGGATCCCGCTGAAATGTGCCGTTCCTCCAACACTCGTCTCCTCTGGATTATCCGGTAGAATAGTCTTTGCTGATAGCAGCGATATACTCAAGCGATTCGCGTTGAGAGTCGTCTTCATGCCGTGTGGCTCCGAAGTGAATGACAGCGTGCATTCGCTCTCGCTTCCTGTTTATACCCGCGGCGCGGGGCGGAGCGCGAGATGCAAATCTCGCACGCCAATTGTTCATTGGCCGGTTCTAGATAGCTCGAAGCTGATAGGGGCTCCCAGAAGTGATCCCAATTCGTCGGTACGTCCGACGTACGTCGAACGTGACCGACTGAATGGGAACTGGATTTGTATATTATAATTAAGCAATATCACAAGAGAGCTGTTTTCACAAATTTGAGCATTACTGCAAACATGATATTGCTTTTATACAAACACTCAAAAATTTTTTAAAAAAATTAACATTATGCATTTGTAATTTACCAATTCAGATGCATCTTCTACAATAATCTGCAGTGCAAAGATGAAATGTGTTGTAATGATTTCATTTGTGTGGTAAAAGCTCCATATAGTGTCTTATTCTAATTATATTGTGTTATATTGGATATATTATATAATTATATTGGAGTGCTGGTCTGGTCTGGTTTGGGATTAGGTTGTCTTGACTACAACACTACAATTTAGGTGTAAAACCATAACTGAGCCACCCATGGACCAAACAAAACAAGCCCTGAAAACTGATAAAAGAACACATATTATACAGACTCTTAGTGGTGTCAACAATAATCGATTCAGCGATGCATCGCAATGCGGGGCATGCACGATTGAGCATCGATGCGGCAAAGTGCCATAATCGATTATGTCACCGTTTATTTTCTGGCCTTGAGTTGGACAATAAAGTTGTGAAGTTTCAATTACTTCCAGGGTCATAACAACAGCAATCAAGATGGCTGAGGCGGAGGGAGATGACCGCGATAGACGGGTAATTAAAAACGCACCCAAAGCTTGCAAAGCGGACATCTGGGCACATTTCGGATTCTGACGCCGGCTTCACACCGCACGCATTAGCAGGGCAGGAGCGGTGGGTATGGAGAGCGGGAGCCCGCGCCCCCATTGTGGATTCACACTGGCAGCGTTTGTCTCGCGCAGATATTGCAAATACAGACAAATATTTTACTTTATGTCACATTTTCCGGTCTTCTCTTCCGAGCCCTGTCTGTCTCGTGCTTTGATTTATGATGGGCAGCATATGCGACCGTGTTCCCCTCTGTCCCAAACGCACATGCATATAACTTGTTGTATATAAGTAGTTCACATGATAAATGTAAGTTAACATTAAAGTGAATATATGCTTCTAGTTTTAATCATTTAAACAGGCTTTTGAAGTTTGGGCAAAAACTTCTGGCAGTGTTGTGTTTTTAATTTTTTTAACAGCTCTGGATGTCATATGGTGATTGTGAAACACACGGGGCACTTCACTACATGATTTCATGGTGAAATTTGTTATTTTCCATGTTAATCTGGTCAGTTTTGATCAAGAACAATCCACTGTGGCTTTAAATCAGCGTGAGCAGCGCGGCAAAAATAGACCCGGCGCCGAAACGATCGCGGCACTGCTGCTTCTGCTCCTGCGATGCGCTGCCGTGCCGCCTCTGCGTGCGATGTGAACGCTCTAATCTGTTAACATGGGAGCCGAAAAAAATATGCGCTGCTTATGCCCTGCTAACGCGCCTGCCACACTAAAATCAAGCACGAGAATTGACGAGTCGCTAGTGTCAACGTTACTGTGTGTGTTGCACTGAATATTTTTATTGCTGGTTGCCTGGGTGGTGGTTGTTGTTACAATAGTGTGACTGTAATTACGGATTAATATTTGCACAGGAGTTCATGAAGTGCCCTGTCTTATGTGGCGTTCACACCGGACGCGATTCGCGCAAATAATTCGCGCTAATCGCGCGAAGGTGGACGCGTGTACATTTTGAGTTTACTCGCGCAAATCGCGCGTGAAATTCGCGCGAATCGCGCGTGACATTCACTGCACAACAGATGCGAATTCGCGTCATGGGCGGGGCTTCCGCCAGCAGCTCGTCTCGTTGAGAAATGGCTGACATGGGCTGTGTTTACATGTCTTTTTTTTTGTTCATATCTACTGTTAATGTGTGACAAAACGTAGTTTTAAGACTTTTTCAGTCGATAATGTAGTTGTTTAAAGCTCAAATCTTTGGTTTATTTACATAAACAGTGCCTATTTGAACATTTTATCTGCCGTTGTCGGAGCTGTGAGCTCCAGCGGACAGCGCGCTCAGCGCACGTGAAAGCCGGCGAGGGCAACCTTTCCTCGGCCAGTCCTTCTGCCGTCTACCGCTGGCTCTGATGTCTCTGTGGTGTGTCTCGAGCTATAATTCGTCTTGTAACGGCCGATCTTTGGTCTCATGGATCTATAATTTGTTCCCTGGCAAATCGTTTAGGCTGAGGGCAAAGATAAGTTTCATTACTTTATATTTTTAGGCTATAACTGTACGTTGTAGTTGTAACGTTAGCCTACTAGCACTGACTTTGAATGTTTGACTGCATTGTTTGCTTTATTTCATGTATAGCTTGTTATACATTACTTATACTTTTGTATTATTGATCATACATAAACTTGCATTTAACAAAAAGAGACTGGGTTGTGTTTCATGTCATTTAATGTTATCACAGTGATAATCATATTGTCTGAACCAGATATTAATATACAGATTTTCTCCTTATTGTTGTCACTACTAGAGCAAGCTCCTGATTGGTTAACGCGGCGCGAAATATCCGCCAAAGTTCAGATTTTTCAACTTGAGCGTTTCGCGCGATTCGCGCGATTCACGCGATTCGCGCGGATCGCGCGTTCAAAACGCTCAATTCGCGTCCTTCGCGCCGCCTCAATCGCGCGAATCGCGCCGCCTCATTCGCGCGAATCGCGCCGCAGAATGCCATTTCGCGTCTCTGCATTGACTTAACATGTAAATCACTCGCGCGAATCGCGTCCGGTGTGAACGCACCATTAGAGCTTTTTACTGTGTGTAAAAAAAAAAACACTTATGTTCACTGCTGGAAAAAGTTGGCTTAGTTGGTTATTATTGCTCTATATAATTTCAAATGGTTCTAAAGCAGAGAGAAGAGAAACATTTCTCATTCAAAGCACTGAAAGCAGTGATTTATGTTTTCTTTTTCAGGTTTGAAAATGCCATATCCAATACCCTGTACCATTCAATTTTATTTTATTTAATGACATTTATGTCAAAGATACAGGAGAGTGATAATACACACATAGCAGCCAATACAATCTGTTGTTCAATATCTGACTGCTTGTATTGCCTCATGACTGATTAAAAATTTCCCTTGTTGTGTGCAGTAGAATTTTGATGCATCGCAATGCATCGTAGAATCGAATTGAATCGAATCGTTACCTGGTGAATCGTAATCGAATCGAATTGTGAGGGCAGTGCCAATGCACACCCCTACAGACTCTTGCTATTTAATCTTATTACATGATTAGTTTATGGCATATGATAGATGTTACTTTCAATAAAACATTTGCAATGTGTTTGTAAACGTCTCGGTTACGTCTGTAACCTTAGTTCCCTGAGTAGGGAACGAGACGCTGCGTCACCACTTTGGGAACGCCCCTGCGTGATTGCGTTGTGAAGCACGTATGTCATCAGTCCAATAGAGAGACGGAACGTCATAGACGGGTGACGTCATCGACCGGAAAGTATAAAGCATCCCCAGAAAAACACGCCCACAGCTTCTGTAAAAGGATGAAGCAAGGCGCCATGCAGGGAGTATGGCAGGGTGACGCAGTGTCTCGTTCCCTACTCAGTGAACTAAGGTTACAGACATAACCGAGATGTTCCCCTGCGAGGGAACTCGCACTGCGTCGTCGAGTGACAACACTCTGGGAACGCCCTCAGCGTTACGCATCTGAAGCATGAATGAAATCAAGCCAATCTGATTGGTGGTGCGTCGTGACGTAGTAGATGACGGCATACCCGGAAGATACAAAAAGGAAGCGGATGCAAACACACACTAGCTTTTTTGCTCTTCAGCGAAGCGCTTTATGTTATATTGTCTGTCTATTTGGTGTTGTTTGTCACAAATATATATCCCAGAAAGATGGCTAGTGGGCAACAGTTCACGAGGTGTGTGCATCCGTGTCCGCGATTCCTTTCTGGCACGGACACACACCTTTTGTGTGTGCAATGCTTGGGCGTGCAGCACGCTAGGGCGGCTCTCGAGGGAGCCACCTGTGGCGAGTGTGAAAAGCTGCCGCTCAAAGTGTTGCGCTCACGGCTGGCCGTGTTCAATGAGGCCGGCCAAGCCCGCGAGCCCCAGGGTTCTGGGCCCGCTGTTGCTGAGGCACAGCGGCGCCGTAGATCATGGGGCTCGCAACGGGACCTCGTGACAGGATATGGGACTGCTGAGGCACTTTCCCCATCCTCGTCCGAGGAGTCCGATGTTCTCCAACCCTGTGCGGAAGCCCGCGAGGCGGCTTCTTCCCGCAGGGCGGAGAACCCGATGCTGCAGCTATCTGGCTCCGAGGAGTCGGATGTGCTGAGCATCGAGGCGGGTGCAGTGGAGTCTGAGCCATCACTTCACACACCCGCTCCAGAGGAGCTAGTGGAGGTTTTGTCCCGCGCCGTGGCCAAACTAAACATTGATTGGCCACACGAAGAGCCCGAAATCCAGCCGCCCAGTAAGCTGGATGAACGGTTCTTCAGGCGCAGGCCTCAACCTCCACGCCGGGGTCTGCCTTTTTTCCCCGGACCTACACAATGAGTTGTGTAGGTCTTGGGACAAACCCTATTCGGCCAGACTTACCAGCCCTCCAGTACTTGACTACGGTAATGTACTGGGGGCGGCCGAACAGGGTTATGGGACGCTGCCGAGGGTAGAGGAGTCTCTCGCGAGCTACCTCTCTCCCGAGGCCGCTTCGTCCCTGAAGGCCCCGGTATTGCCCACCAAACCAGCGCGCGATACATCTGCGCTGGTGGGTAGGGCATATATGGCGGCTGGGCGGGCTGGTAGCTGCCTGCACACTATGGCGGTGTTGCAAGCTTACCAGGCCGACCTCCTCAAGGAGCTCGATGAGGGCGAGGGCCCGTCTCCGGACGATGTCCTCGAGTTAAGGAAGGCCACCGATTCGTTCCATCGGCCGCTCCATGGCGGGCATGGTTTGTGTGGAGAGACATCTCTGGTTAAACCTGTCGGGGATGAAGGAGAGGGAGAAACACTTTCTCCTAGACTCCCCGGTCTCGCCTTCTGGACTTTTCGGCGGCGCGGTTAACACCGTCGTCGAGAGGTTCCAGGAGGTGAGAAAACAGGCGGCGGCCTTCCAACAATACCTCCCTCGTCGGTCCAGTTCCTCGGGGAAGGCTGTCTCAAAGGGACAGCCTCGGCCGTCTACTAGCTCCTCGCACCGGCAGGTGCAGAAGGAGAGCGTTGCTTCTCGCGCCCCTCCTGAGGGAGCTTGGCAAAAGAGGCGGCGCTCTCGTGGCAAGCCTTCCGAGCCTAAGGCCGATCTGAGGACCGTCCTTCAGGCGAAAAAGGCTGCCACCAAGCGGTCTTAGCTGCGGCTGGATCGCTGAGACATGGCCCCCCAGGGGCGGAACGACCGAGGTCGTTCTCCCCCTGGAGCTCTCGGGATATCAGTGCTGTGTTCCCACCGTCACTGACGCTTCGGGCCTCACTGATCTCCCGCACGCGCGTGCTGTCTTCGCCGCCTCCAACAGGACTTGCGGCTGGACAGCAAACGTGTGCACCTACCGAAAATCGTTCCCGACTTCTCCCTGCCGGAACGAGGCTCGGTTGACAACCGAGGCCAGCCTCGAGAGGCTGGTTCCCTTAGTTGATTATCTTGGCGCATGGTCATGCCTTCCGAGTGTATCTACTGTTAGAATAATGATGAAATTAATTCTTTTATTCCCAATATATATACAGGAATAAGGCCCGATGTAAGGAGGTCTTACTCCCAAAAGTGTAACCAAGAATGATGCCAAATGTAGAGAGGCCTATGTTAACCACACAATATGTTATGCATGGTTTTATGGTGTTGGAAATATATAGAAAGGAAAGATATAGTGGAGGTTTTATAGAGAACCTTTATGTTAGACTTTATAAGAGTCTTATAGGAAAGTGCAGTGGAGGTTTTATAGAGAACCTTTATGTTAGACTTTATAAGAGTCACAAGTAGAATAGAAATAGCAAAGTGAAGTGAAGAGTTGTTGATATGGCCGGGAAACTTTTATAAGAAGTTTTTATTTTTACAACTTTTATGTATAAGCTGTTTATAAGGCCGAAAAGCCTGAAGGAGGTTTTTCTTATACAACTCTCATAAAAGACTTTGTAAGCATGGAAAGACATGTGTCACAGGGTGTTTGGTGTTGGTTCATGTTCATGTTTTAGTTTATCATGTTCTTGCTTTGTTTTAGTGTCATGTTCACAGTCTTGTCATGCACTTCCTGGTTTTGTCATGTTTCAGTGTCATGTGAATCCCATGCCCTCATGTGGTCTTGTGTCTTGTCCTGTCATTGGTTCATTGTCTCATCACTGTTCACAGGTGTCACTTGTCTTGTCATTAGTCTGTGTGTGTATTTAAGCCCTCATGTTTGCCATGTGTCTTTGTCAAGTATTGAATGTTGTAACCCGCTGTCGGTGGGTTTTTTAGTCCTTGTTTTTGATTTATGTTAAGATTTATGTTTATTGTTGTGAGTAAAACTGCACTTGGGTCCTTCAACTTGCCTCCAGTGGATCCTCGTTACAACATGATAACATGATATTGTAAAAATGTTTTACTTTGGTTCATAGCAAGAATACAGACACATGGTTTGGTAAAAATGTTTTATTTGGTTTTATAGTAAAGACACGGAAGCAAAGACTTTTGTAAAAATGTTTTATTTGGTTTTATAGTAAAGACACGGAGACAAAGACTTTGTAAAAATGTTTATTGGACAATTGAAATGAACACGCTGAGACATGTTTTAGGCAATCTGTTTTATTAAGAAGATGAAGAAAGACACTGAGCCATATGTACGAAAAGTCATTTATTGATGTAAAAGACAAGCAAGCAAAATGTAAACTGTATTAGCATGCAATTGTGTAACTAAGTATTAAACAAAGAAGTAGGTTTTACCCCAGGATGATGTCTTGCAGACGAGACGAAGGAGGAGATTAAGGATCCAAGCCAGAAGAAGGAGAATGAGAGGACACAAGGCATTATATACTAAAATGTTGAAAGAATTAAGGGAGTTGACAATGGTCCAAAATCTTGGATTGGACGAACTATGCCTATGTAATTGAATATGTAATGAAGAGGTGTGATAATGAAATGATATATAAGGTATTGATCTCTGTATGGAATTGAGAAGCTGACAGGACATGCTGCTTCTCCATTGCTTGATGATCCGAGCCTGACATCTGCTGGTGACTCTTGTGAACTGCCGTTTTTGTTAAGACTTTTTCTTTTTATAAACTTTTATTTGATTGTATGTAAAACTTTTTGTTAATAAAAAAATAAATCTACATATAACTGATTTATAAAAGAAACCGTTTGCCACGTCTCTGCTTTCTAAACGAGTTGATCTGAACCAGACACGGAGGGGGTCTGTTCTCCTAGAGTGAGTATAAATTTATATTTATGATCTAGTTGAGGATTTGACCTGCTTTACCTAGCCTGAGGTTGTAAACTAAAAATAGGTAGAAGGTGTGTGGGATCTAGGTAGATTGTACACCAAATAACACTACATGGGTCCTGCAGACTGTAGAGCTGGGTTACAGGCTGCAGTTCGGTTCTCCTCCCCCGACTTTCAACGGGGTGGTCCGGACTGTGGTCGGCCCAGAGCAGGTTCGGGTTATGGAACAAGAAGTACAAGCCCTGTTAGCCAAGGAAGCCATAGAGCGGGTTCCTTTGGCGGACAGGGACTCCGGGTTCTACAGCCGGTACTTCATAGTTCCCAAGAAGGATGGTGGGTTGCGTCCGATAATAGATCTCAGGCTACTGAATCGGTCTCTGAGGAGATTCAGGTTCAGGATGCTCACAATTCCAGCCATCGTGAGTCAGATTCAGTCCGAGGACTGGTTCGTCACGATAGATCTAAAGGACGCATACTTCCACATTTCCATCCTTCCAACCCACAGGAAGTTCCTGAGGTTCGCTTTCGGGGGCGAAGCGTACCAATATCGGGTTCTTCCCTTCGGCCTGGCACTCTCCCCTCGCACCTTCACCAAGTGTATGGATGCAGCACTGGCTCCACTGAGACTCCAGGGCATCCGTATACTAAATTACATCGACGACTGGCTCATCTTGGCCAGGTCGCGCGAGGTGGTGGTTCGGCATCGAGATGTCGTTCTGGCCCACATAAGGTGCTTGGGGCTGAGACTCAACACGAAGAAGAGCGTGTTGACGCCCTCCCAGAGGACCACGTTCCTGGGAGTCGTATGGGATTTCACGTCGATGCGGGCACATTTGTCTCCCGTGCGCGTGGAATCCATACTGGCGTCGGTCTCCAGAGTGAAGCCAGGCCGCAGCCTCACTGTGAAGCAGTTCCAGAGACTGCTGGGGCTCATGGCAGCAGCGTCCAACGTGATACCTTTTGCCTGCTGCACATGAGATCCCTACAGTGGTGGCTGAGGGCCAAGGGGTTTTCCCCGCGGGGAAATCCATTTCGTATGATCAGGGTAACGCGCAAATGCCTTCGTTCCCTCGTCATATGGCGGAAACCTTGGTTCCTGTCCCAGGGACCAGTGCTGGGAGCATCATGTTGCCGGAGAGCCGTTTCAACAGATGCTTCCCTCACTGGTTGGGGCGCGGTCATGGAAGCCCGTTTTGCGAGAGGTCTGTGGGAGACCCGGCATTCTTCATGGCACATCAACTGCCTGGAGATGCTGGCGGTCTACAAAGCTCTGAGGAGCTTTTACCCGGACCTCCGCGGCCACCATGTCCTGATACGCTCAGACAACACTTCGGTTGTCGCGTATCTAAATCACCAGGGGGGTTTGAGGTCGCGTCCTCTATGCAGACTGGCGCATCAAATCCTCCTGTGGTCCCAGGGGAAGTTATCGTCCCTCAGGGCGATATACATTCCCGGGGACCAAAATCAGGGAGCAGACATCCTGTCGAGGCAGGGGCTGAGGCCCGGGGAGTGGCGACTCCACCCAGAGGCGGTGGAGGCCATGTGCGAGAGATTCGGCCCAGTGGAAGTGGACCTTTTTGCGTCTCGAGAGACGTCCCACTGTCCACTGTGGTCCTCTCTCAGGCATCCAGCTCCGTTAGGGCTGGACGCCATGATGCAGACGTGGCCGAGGCTGCGTCTGTACGCATTTCCCCCGATCGCTCTGCTCCCGGGAGTTCTGGAGCGGGTCCGCCGGGAGGGCATCAGCCTGCTCTTGGTAGCACCCCGGTGGCCCACTCGAGTATAGTTCTCGGACATCATAGCTCTGCTAGACGGCTCTCCGTGGCAGGTTCCTCTGAGGAGGGATCTGCTCTCTCAGGCAGGGGGCACAATATATCACCCCCGGCCAGAGTTGTGGAGCCTCTGGGTCTGGCCCCTGAGGGGGCTCAGTACCTAGAGGCGGGCCTGTCAGCAGAGGTAGTCGAGACCTTACTCAGCTCCAGGGCTCCTTCTACCAGGAGACTGTACAGCCTCAAGTGGAGTGTATTTTCCACTTGGTGTAGAGAGCGTGAGGTGGACCCAGTTAACTGCCCAGTGGCTTCAGTGCTGGAGTTCCTCCAAGATCGCTTCTCCGCTGGTCTTACCCCGTCCACCCTGAAGGTGTACGTGGCTGCCCTTGGGGCTTTCCACGCACCTCTAGGTGATGGACCCTTGGGGAAGCACCACCTGGTTGTACAGTTCCTCCGTGGGGCTCGGAGGATGAGGCCGGTAGCTCGCTCCAGAGTCCCAACCTGGGACCTGGCGGTGGTTCTGGAAGGGCTGGCTGAGGCCTTCTTTGAGCCACTGGAGCTGGCTGAGCCTAAGAACCTGACCCCTGAAGGTGGCCTTTCTACTCGCCAGTACCTCTCTGAGGAGAGTGGGAGATCTCCAGGCCTTGGCGGTCACGCCAACCTGCCTGGAGTTTGCCCCCGGCAGAGTAAGGGCCATCCTTCACCCTAGACCGGGTTACATTCCCAAGGTTCCATCTCAGGGAGCCCGGTCTCTGGTTCTTCAGGCTTTCCATCCCCCTCCCCACCTGACGGCGGAAGAGGGGAGACTTCATCTGCTCTGCCCGGTCAGAGCTTTGAGCATCTATTTAGAGAAGTCTTCCCATTGGAGAAGGTCAGACCAATTGTTGGTGTGCTTTGGCTCACCCAAGAAGGGGCTGCCTGCGTCAACTCAGACGATCAGTAACTGGATCGTCCAGGCTATAGCCACGGCTTATAGGGTGCGCAATTTGCCTTCACCCATGGCCGTGAGGGCCCATTCCACCAGGAGCATGGCTTCCTCAGTGGCCCTCCTTTCTGGCGTCTCGCTTCAAGAGGTATGCGAGGCGGCCGGGTGGGCCACCCCGCACACCTTCATAAGATTCTACAGTCTGCACCTCCCGGTGACGCCTGGTGCTCGAGTTCTTGCGTCCTAAGTGTGCCTGGGTAACCAGCTTCACACTGGGACGTAGGGTGATTTGGTGTGGCCTAGTGGGTATTAAAGTTCCCAGAGTGTTGTCACTCGACGACGCAGTGCGAGTTCCCTCGAAGGGGAACGTCTCGGGTTATGACTATAACCCTTGTTCCCCGAGAAAGGAACGAGACACTGCGTCTCGTCGCCACACCTATCACGGCTAGAGCGCTTGCTTCATCGCAAAAGAGCTAGTGTGTGTTTGCATCCGCTTCCTTTTTGTATCTTCCGGGTATGCCGTCATCTACTACGTCACGACGCACCACCAATCAGATTGGCTTGATTTCATTCATGCTTCAGATGCGTAACACTGAAGGCGTTCCCAGAGTGTTGTCACTCGACGACGCAGTGTCTCGTTCCCTTCTCGGTGAAAAAGGGTTATAGTCACAACCCGAGACGTTCCCCTTCATGGGAACTTTAGCTGCGTCACCGCTTTGGGAACGAGACTAACCACGCCCCCATAGGAGCTGGATGCCCGCCTGTTTACTCAGGAAGCGAGCACCCGAGCTATTATAGTGTTAATATCTAGCTCATAGAACCTGAAGAAAGTGAGCGGCGAGGACCAACCCGCCGCATCACAAACATCCTGCAGGGAAGCCCCTGCCAAAAGAGCCTGAGAGGCCGCCATACTCCTTGTAGAGTGGGCCCGGACAGCCAAAGGAGAAGGCTGCCCGGCCGCCACATAAGCAAGTAAAATGGCCTCAACCACCCACTTGCTCATTCTCTGCTTAGAAACGGGTCCCCCTCTCGAGGGTGACCCGTAACACACAAACAACTGTTCAGATCTCCTCCACAGGGCAGCTCTGTGAACATAAGTATCTAATGCACGAACAGGGCAAAGCAGATTAAGTCTTTCCTGGTCTGACGTCACGAAGGGCGGAGGACAGGAAGCCTGAAGTACAATAGGTCTCACAGGATTAGTGAGAACCTTCGGAACATAACCCGGCCTAGGAGACAGGAAGGCCCTGGCCATACCGGAATTTCCAAGCATGAGGGTGCCACGAAAGGGCTTGTAAATCTCCAATTCTTTTCAAAGAAGAAATAGAAAGCAGAAAGATAGTTTTAAGAGTCAAAAACTTCTCCGAAACATCCTCAAGCGGCTCAAAGGGAGCCTCGGAAAGGCCTTGAAGCACAATGGCCAAGTCCCAGGCTCGCACCCTGGTGCGCACAACAGGTCTTAACCTCAAGGTTCCACGGAGGAAACAAGTTACTAACGGGTGTCGCCCCAAAGAAACACCACCCAAAGGAGTGTGGTAAGCAGCTAAGGCCGCCACATACACCTTCAGTGTGGAGGGAGCTAACCCAGCAGAGAATCTCTCCTGCAAGAACTCCAGCACCGCACTCGCAGGGCAGTTAACTGGATCCCACAGGTGCTCTCTACACCTAACGGTGAAGAGTCTCCACTTCAGAGTGTACAGTTTCCTCGTGGAGGGAGCTCTTGAGTGTAGAATGGTCTCCACAACCTCAGCTGAGAGACCAGAGCTTATGAGCTGAGCCCCCTCAGAGGCCAAGCCCACAGCTTCCACAACTCTGGGCGAGGGTGTACGAAGACACCGCCCGCCTGAGAGAGAAGGTCCTCCCTGAGCGGAATCTCCAGGGGAGAGCCGTCGAGGAGAGACACAATGTCCGAGAACCATACTCGGCCCGGCCAGTACGGGGTTACTAGCAGAAGACGGGCCCCGTCCCGGCGCACTCTCTCTAGAACTCCCGGAAGCAGAGCGATCGGGGAAATGCGTACAGGGGCAGCCTCGGCCACTCCTGCACCATAGCGTCCAGTCCGAGAGGAGCTGGAGGCGTTAGGGAGAACCACAGTTGACAATGGGTGTTCTTGTGTGTTGCAAACAGGTCCACCTGGGCCCTGCCGAACTTCTCCCAAAGGAGCTCCACCACCTCGGTGTGAAGTCTCCATTCCCCGGGCCTCGGCCCCTGTCTCGACAGGATGTCTGCTTCTACATTCAACCGCCCAGGGATGTACATAGCTCTCACTGAGAGTAGTTTCCCCTGGGACCAAAGGAGAATAAGGCGCGCCAGTTTGTACAACTGATGAGACCTCAGACCCCCTTGATGGTTGATATAGGAGACCACCGATGTGCTGTCTGTGCGAACAAGTACATGATGGCCCCTGAGATACGGCAGGAAGTGCTTCAGAGCCTGAAACACTGCCAACCCAGTAACGGGCCTAGGGCCAGAAACCGAGGATCCTTCCACATGACCAAGGAGCGGAGACATCGCCGCGAAACCTTGATCACCCGAAAGGGATTTCCCCTCGGGGAAAACCACTGTAACGGTCTCATGTACAACAGGCCGCACGGAATGATATTGGACGCTGCTGCCATGAGACCCAGAAGTCTCTGAAACTGCTTTACAGTAAGTGACTGGTCTAGCTTCACCCCTCTCACGGCCGAGCGGATCAACTCCATGCGAGGCTCTGATAAGCGGGCCCGCATAGAGACCGAATCCCAACTCAAGTCTAGATACGTTATTCTCTGTACTGGAGAAAGAACGCTCTTCTTGGAGTTGAGCCTCAGCCCTAACCTCCTCATGTGCGCGAGCACAACATCTCGATGTTGAACTGCGAGACGAGCAGTAATTGAGACTGCGAATCCCCTGCATACGCAAGGGGACTAACGCAGCGTCTACACACTTCGTGGTCGTGCGTGGTGAAAGAGCTAGAACGAAGGGAAGCACCCAATACTGATACGCTTCTCCCTTGAAAGCGAATCTCAGGAACTTCCTGTGCTGCGGAAGGATGGAGACGTGGAAATACGCATCTTTGAGATCTATCGTGACAAACCAGTCCTCGGACCTGATCTGAGACACGATCTGTTTGAGTGTGAGCATCTTGAACTTGAGCTTCGCTACGGCCCGGTTCAAGACGCGCAGATCTAAGATAGGGCGCAGCCCTCCATCCTTCTTTGGCACTATGAAGTACCGGCTGTAAAAGCCTGACTCCCTGTCTGGGGGGGGACCCTCTCTATCGCCCCCTTTTGCAGCAGAGTTTGTACTTCTTGAGACATAACCAGAGCCTGCTCGGGGCCCACCACTGTGGGCAGAACCCCGTTGAAACTGGGAGGACGACATCTGAATTGAATGGTGTACCCAATTTTTATGAACCGCAGGACCCAACGAGATATATTTGGCAGATTCTCCCACTCTGACACAAAATCTACTAAGGGTACCAGCCTCTCGAGACTGGCCTCTGATGTACTCTGCACCGCGAGCGCAGCGCCCTGAAACGGCGAACCAGCAGGGAACAACTGGCCCGACAGCGCCACCTCCCTCCTTGGAGGGGGCGGGCCATCCTCGGATGACTCGCGAGGGCCCTCCACGCCCCGGCACTCGGGCGGGGTTGGTGGAATGACCTTGTGAGGGTGCTGAAGGCTGACGGGTACCGTGAGATGAGGTAAGCACCGTCCGCCTCCAGAAGGGATCACCCTCACAGCCCTGAGCCCACAGGTGTCAGGGCTTCTTCGACGCAGCCATTGGCGAGACAAACTCGCTCAAATCCTTACGCTTGCCCATTTTTCCTGCTTCTAACACATCAACTCTGTGGACAACATGTTCACTTGCTGCCAAATATATCCCACCCACTAACAGGAGATCATCAGTGTTATTGGTCATAATGTTATGCCTGATCGGTGTAAAACTGTTCAAGATCATTTCTGTTAATTGAAGTAAAGCTGAAATAAAATTTGAAAAGTTGTTTTTGTAACTAAGTTTACATTAAAGTACTAAAATCACAGTATGGTATACCTCCTGTGATGATGATGATGATGATGATGATGATGATGATGATGATGATGATGACGATGATGACGTATAAGTACATATAGTAAAGAGCATTTTTAGTTATGGACACTACACTAAGACAGTCACTCGTGCAAAATGGCGGAATAAGTCCCGCCTTCTAAAGGAAAGAGCCAATCACTGACTGCTAAAGTCATCGTATCACTGTCAAGTTTAACACCAGGGGATCCCTTTAAAGAATGAGTAGATTTGTTTCTCAAAATATCCTAAAATGAACAATCAAATGGCCCGGGATTTGGTTGAATATTCCCTGACATCAACAACAAAAGAATGATAAAACATCTCTGTCTAAACAATTTCATGGTACAATCCTTATTAGCAGTCTTACTAGGATGATATGGCACAGAACAATTGTCCTGGAAAGCCATAATGTGTAAGTGGAAGTAAACATGCACACACTCGCATCGGTGTCATGTAGCGCTTAAAAAATGTTGGTGATTATCTTCGAAACCGCTAATCCAATAGAGACAAAATCAATAGCCCGACATGCCGGGACTATGGTATCTTCCAGCTTTATTAATATATATGACAATACATTAATACAGCCTATAAGCCTACAGTGGAGTAAACTGCGAAAGTCGTCCAGTGTGTGTGTGTGTGTGTGTGTGTGTGTACGTGCGTGTGTGTTTTAAAATGTTAAGAGGCACATAGATTTAAGTTGTTGTTTTAGTTCTACACAAGCAAACAACAAGATCAAAGAACAAGTTCTCCGTTTAAGATTAGAACAAATTCAACCCAAGCGTCTGTGATGACGTGGATGATCTTACTTAAACTGTTGTCTTCATGAGACAGAATTGAAGGAGCTAAAAATTAAACTCAACACTCAAGGCTGATTATCTTCGAAACCGCTAATCCAATCGAGACAAAATCACCACAGGAAATCTGATAACAGAGCTTGATAGCTAAACAATAACGTCCAAATGTCAAAATTATGATTGGAAGGGAAATCCAATCAATTTCGCCCATGGCTCATTTTATATTCTCATAAATATACTGTGTCTGTATAACTTGACATGAAGTTAGATATTTATAACGCATTTGACACACATATGTATGGACACACTCCGAGGACACATTTTTAAATTAAAAAATGTTTCCTTAGTAAATTGTCTGTAAATGGTCTTCTCTCATCTATGATCTAAGTTGATCTGTTTATTTGGATCCCCATTAGCCTTTACCTAGGCAGTGGCTACTCTTCCTGAGGTCCTTGCAAGTAAAACATACAAAACTACATTAAATCAACAACAATACAAAGTCAATGAAACATACAAACCCAAAATTAATTCCAAATATCAAAATCAACAATTTACTATATATTGTGCCATTAAATGTTCTTTTAAAGATTTTTAAAAACTTTTAACAAACATTTACTTCAAATATGTAATACCCGATGGTAAATCATTCCATATTTCCATTCCTCTATACGTTGCAGTCCATACAATAGTTTTCAAAACAGGAAGTAAAAAACCTCAATTTGATGCATGCCTGGTGTTGAAATTATGACTTGTACTACTGTATAAAAGTGTATGTCACAGGTCGGGGCGGGCCGAACCAGACTGCACCCACCCCTGAAAAACCCGGGAACCACCTCGAGGAACGTGTCAAGGACCAGACAGACAAGGGAATAAAATACAGTTTATTTATTATATTAAAAGGTCAATGAATTGGATAAGTCCTAATTAAAATCTTCTTCCCACCAGGACAGTTCAAGAGTCTACAGACCTCCCGGGACGGGAGGGACGCTCGTGACGGACCGGAGGCTCGTCGGGGGGAATCCCCGCGCCGTCCAGGTAGGTCACTGGGTAAGTACTCCTCTACGGGACTCAAGAGTGGAGGCCGTGGTCATACGAACCCCATTCAGACTGGAACCAGGTAAGTATGCAGATGTGGGGGCAAAGCGAGTCACTGGGGTCACTCCGGGAGGTACTCGGAGGTGGGGGCAAGCGAGCCACTGGAACGATACAGCAAGGTTTAACTGTCCAACAATATGTGGAACATTCGACTGAATTACCTCTCTTCTTCTGAGCAGGGTAGAGGCTTCCAATAAGGGCATGTGGGGACCACCAGGCGGGGAGGACACTTTGGGCGGGGTGCTCACGTCGGCTGAAAACTGGGACAGACGCAGCACAGTTTCGACGGTTCCACAGTATGTGAAGCTTTTCAACTGATATACCTTCTCTCCTTTTGAACAGGGTCAAGGCTTCCAATAGGGGCGTGTGGAGACCACCAGGCGGGGAGGACACTTTGGGCGGAACGCTCCACTTCAGCTGAGCACTGGAACAGTACAGCAAGGTCTCAACGGTTCAATAGTATGTGAAGCTTTTCAACTGATATACCTTCTCTCCTTTTGAACAGGGTCAAGGCTTCCAATAGGGGCGTGTGGAGACCACCAGGCGGGGAGAACACTTTGAGCGGGGCGCTCACGTCGGCTGAGCACTGGAACAGTACAGCAAGGTCTCAATGGTTCAACAGTATGTGTAGCTTTTCAACTGATATACCTTCTCTCCTTTGGACAGGATCAAGGCTTCCAATAAGGGCGTGTGGAGACCACCAGGCAGGGAGAACACTTTGAGCGGGGCGCTCACGTCGGCTGAACACTGGGACAGACACAGCACAGTTTCAACGGTTCAACAGTGCATGAAGCTTTGCAACTGATATACCTTCTCTTCTTCTGAACAGGGTAAAGACTTCCAATAGGGGCGTGCGGAGACCACCAGGCGGGAAGGACACTTTGAGCCGGACGCTCACTTCGGCTGAGCACTAGAACAGACACAGCACAGTTTCAACAGTACATGATATATGAAGCACTCAGCATTAACGGGGCCGGGTCTTTTCAAAGCAGGAAGTTGGGCGGTTGCTTTATCAAGACCCTTCGTTAGAGACAGCGGGTGGGAGACTGTAGGAGAGGAGTGCACGGCAGACTTCTATTACTTCTCCACACACCAATTTTACTTCACAGCACAAACCGTGTAAATCTTCACTTCAAGCACTGCAATTCCACTCGCACACCGTGCATTCGGGCCAGCACTCACCCACCGGTCTTTTCTCCCACCAGATCGGATCTCGTCCTCGATCAGGGCTTGACTTTGCTCCGGGAAAGCAGTAGAACGATGCAGCGATCACCACATTCGGCAAGGAGAGGACAGAAGTTGGAGACAGATCATTAATTCACTCGGTGTAATAGTTCACTCGTGCCAAACATTTTCCAAACTCTCCACACCACTTCAGTGTTAGTGCATATAAACAACGGATCAAATACTCATCACTTGCGTCTTTCTCACTACGGACGATATTCCTCAAGTCTTCACTGCCAAATACTTCACTCCTTCCTTCCTCTTCCACAGCTCCAATCTTCCCCACTCCACAGCCCAGCCTCAATAAAAAGAGCAACCCGCTGACAAACACAGCAGCATACGGGAGGAGATCCACACCACAGTCTGTTTTCTCTCTGTTTTTAAAGCCTCATCTCAATAGGTGTCCCTCTCACAGCGTTCTCTATAATTGCCCCACACCTGCTGTCACTCAGGCAATCAGCCCCGCTGCCATGGCAACAGATTCACAGGGCATAGACCGAGGCTGCGTTCGAAACCGCATACTCATTGAGTAGGTACTCATTTTCAATAAGTACTTACTTAACGAGCTCTAAAAGAGTAGGTACTATATTGCCTGATCTCGTTAAGTATGAATGCGAGCCTCACTTTATGCGCCATGTTGACGTTATCATGTGACCTACAACGCTATCTCAAGCGCAATGACTTGAAAGACGAGTGACAGGTTTAATTAATCGATCTATAAATATCTTAATATTGATTAAACTTGCTAATTTTGTGGTCTTGTTGAAGAAACAGCTGCCCATTTATTTTGTGATATTAACCCATCTGACCCAGTTTTATCCTTACCAAAACCGTGATCTCTTGAATATGTTGTTCATTTCTTTATTTTATATGCAAAAAATTTCATCCACAAGCAAAATTGGCCTAAATCTCGTTTATATTTTCCTTTTTTTTATTGCATTATGATTAATTATTCAAAGATATCTAACCTTATTATTGTTTTTTTTCTTTGTATATAATGTATGCAAACCCATGACATTTGTTTTGTTTTATCATTATGATTGTTAAAGATACAACCATGTAATTATAAAATAAAAGATATGAGTGACAGGTGCAGTAACAGCTCAAAGCATCAGTAACTCCACAGCCCGACCTGTGCAGTTTCCCTCAGCGTTTGCACAGAGACGTCTTTCAGCTGCTCGAAGATCTCACCTTGGGAGAACACTGTTGATTTTATACTCTTAAAATGTAAGTTCACTATTCAAAATTAAGATTACCCCAGAATGAATTGCATTGCTAGCCCACTAAAACACTTACAATAATAATGACAAATGCTGACCAATACTTAATTATATTACTTTTTCTTAATTTTTTTTACTGAAAATTATATTGTTTTAGTAAAACAAGCAAAATGCAACTTGTCATATGACATAGCGATGCATGAATATACACTAGACAAATGAATACCAATTTTCAGTCAAGCAATGAATAAACGCATGAGTTAATAAAATATTTTATTTACGGACAACAATAGGAAACATGAATTAATGAGTAAAAGAATGAATAAAAGTAAACATCACAAATGAATAAGTCACCAACACATGAAACAAAGCTTTATTCAAACGTATTGTTCTAACAAACTATCACATTTACAGGCGGTGAAGCCCACATCTGCTGCCATCTCAACACAGCTGTGCCAGTTCTGTGGCTTTATATTGATGAAGCAGATGAGATAACCACCGTGAACACCTTCACCTGTCCCAGCCGTCCCTCATGTCCTCCTGAACCCCACAACCCTGAAGCAAGAGTGGAGAACATGTGTGGGACAATCTCTGACTGCTGATGTCTGCTCCAAACATCCGTGTGTCTGCTCTCCATCAGCATGACTACTTAAAACGCTTTACAATTCATGCTGTCAGCATCCCATTTCTTGCCATATTTAATGTAATATTTTTACAATTACATGCTATTTGTATTGTAGCTTTATGACTTTTGTGGTGTAGTGGGCTAAACACTGAACTGATAAGCAGAAGGTTTCCTTGAGCAAGGCTCATCCACAGGAGCTCTGCAGCAAATGCACAGACATCAAGAATCAGAAAAGTGCTGAAATAACTCTGTTTGAAATTAAAATAAAATACAACTTAAGATTTAAATTGATGTTTTATTCGTTTCTGTAGTATACTCAAAGCCTTTGATGACAGCCTTTCATCACCCTCTCTCCAGTCTCCACCAGATAAACACACAAGCTCTTCTGCCCCTGTAACATCAGACAACATTCACGTTACCTGGATCTTAAACAACACCTTGATAAAAGCATAAAAGTTTATGTGCTCAATACTACATTTAAATGTTGAGGTAGTTGCTGATGTGTTAATGTTCCTCAATTCATCAACAGTACTAATGGACAAATAAAAAAGATAACTTATGTTTAGTTACTTTATGTAGATCTATTAACATTACTGACGTTCATGTAAAGTAAGCAGTGATGACAACAGGGAACTCTACATTATAGCACACACACATCACTCTGATCAGATGTCTATTTCATGCTGTGATGTCATCTGCAATACTTATCGAAAATGTCCCGTCAAATGTTAAACGCACATTTAGGAAACGTCTATATTGCATATGGTTAAGAGTGCATTCACACCTTTTCTTTAAACAAACGTTTATCGGGTTCTTGTACACAGTTAAAGTAATGCTTTCAAGAAAACGATGATTAACAAATCTTCAGAAGTATGTGTGCTTAATGAAGCACGACTGGTGCGTTAACTATATGAAAATGAAATGTTTTACAGCTATTTAATACCTTTAATATATCAATATTTAATATATATTAATGTCTTAAAACCAACAGTTTCCTCGTCAGTTGTTAAATATGTGAAATTTAAATACAATTAACAGCGGTTCAGTTTGTTGTACTTACACTTGAAAACAGCTGCGTCTCCGTCCTCCGACATGTTCGTAAATGATGATTCCCCATGGCCTCATGGGATATTAAAGTGTCCATCGGATGCACACTTCAGAATCTGGGCGGACGCAGTAGGCCATCCGGGGATTTCTCGCCTATACTGTTTTATAAATACTGAGGTTTCGGACATACTACTCCATTCACGTACTGTTTTCTCCTACTATATATTAGGTATGTAGGCATATTCGGACGCAATTTAAGTACACGCGCGTCCGAATCTCGCGAGAATTAGTTCATCCGCCCGGAAATTCTCGCCTACTCTTTTATGAATACTGAGGATTCGGACATACTATTCGCTCGCCTACTGCTTTTTACATACTATATAGTAGGGAAGTATGCGGTTTCGAACTCAGCCCGAGTGTTCACTGGAAAATCCTGAACAACTGCATTCACCAGGATCTTAGTCCCGTTCGGTTTGTTTTGTCACCCCGTGACATGTACATTACAGGACATTAGGAACTCTAGACAGAAATATTTCTTATAAAACAAAGCAGAGAGACAATCTTTCACCAGTGGCCAACCTAAAGTTTTGTGCAGTCTTATTATATTAGCCAAGTCTTTACAAGTTTCCCCAAGTCTTTACTTGATGCACTCGCCACACCACTGGCCAATAATCGAAGTAAGAACCATTGTTTGCACAATTAGAGAAATACAGTGTTATCTCTTAATAACTGACAAACCCCTTCCCATAACTGTTTGTAACCCTGGCCACCAGTAAATGAGTTTAAAGTTGTAAAAAGTTCAGAAAATGAAAGAAAAAAACTGTTCTTGAAGGGAAAGGGATTCATCCAATCAATGATTGAGCTGCAGTGACTGACACTCCTGTGAGCCAATAGTAGCGGCGCATTCAGTGCACGATGCCGGCGCCGCTGTCACTCAGAGACCAATCACAAGAACAAAGTTTGTTCTGGCCAGGACATTCATACTTCACGAGAAAAGCAGGTGCCAAACATCTCCGTTTCTCCACATTAACCCCGCCCACTTTAAAATTCTGACCAATCACACAATAGTTCTCGGACACCCGCAAGAACAAAATCAAAATTATGTCATTTTGTTCTCACAGCTTTGGGAGCAAGAACTTTTTTCTCTGTTCTTGCGGAGTATGTAGCGGCCTGAACTGAACTGTTGACAGAGAGAGAGAGAGAGAGAGAGAGAGAGAGAGAGAGAGAGATATGGAACGGATCCCAGAGTGTTGTGAATAATCTGAAATAGGGAATAAAATAAAAAATATAGATATATAGAATAAAAATGCTAATTGTGTCATAAGTCCAAAAGTCATTTATGAGTGTCAATGTTTTTGACGAAAGAATTTATTTTGTTGAATTCGTTTGATTTTTGCATTCGAAAAGGAGACACTCTATTTTTGTAACTTGAACAGATCGAAAGAGAGTTAAACAACTCTTTTAACTGAATCATTTGATTCGCTAATTTTTTCAACTGAGTCGATTCATTCATGGGCCCTGTCCCAAATGGCACACTTCATGTGCACTTTCAGTCTTGTGGACTTACAATGGCCGCTGCGTGCGTGTGTCCGTTAAGTCCACGAGACCGCAGGGTGTCCCATTTGTCATTATAGGTCTCAGAAGGTGCTTGCGAGCGCCCCCTTTGAGGTCGATATGTGCCCTCGATGTGCACTTCAGCCGAGCACTGGCACACTACGCAGCGGACTTCTTCCCGGCAGTCAAAGCGCCATTACGTCATGAAAGTGCGGACTCAGAGGAAGACCGTGAGGGTTTAGGGTGCCATTTGGGACAGGGCCATGGACAAGGTTCAACTGAGTCGATTCATTCATGGACTTTGTTCAACTGAGTCGATTCATTCATGGACTTTGTTCAACTGAGTCGATTAATTTGTTTCTAAATGTCCCATATTCATATTGTTGAATGTGCTGTTTACTCTCTGCAGGGAAAGTGATTTATTGGAAGGAGTTCTGATTTATATTCTATGTTTTTGGTCAAATCAAATATTTAATTACTTTCCTTTAATTCTGTTGTCACGTGACAGGGAGATAACTAGCATGCTAAATGTAAAGAGCTGAAGAGAGAACGACTTTTTGAAGGGGCAAGTGACTGGGAATTTTACTAGCTCGTCCGACCAGACAAGTAGCCTTGAGTGTTGAGTTTCATTTTTAGCTCCTTCCATTCTCATGAAGACAACAGTTTAAGTAAAAAAATATATATTTTTGCTTGTGTAGAACTGAAACAACAACTTAAATCTATGTGCCTCTTAACATTTTAACACACACACGCATGTACACACACACACACGCAACGACTTTCGCAGTTTTCCCCACTGTAGGCTTATAGGCTGTATTAATGTATTGTCATCAGGGCTTAAAAACGGAAAAAAATATCAATCGGTTCACTCCGAGCAGAATCGATATTTTAACGTTTCCGTTTTTGCGTTCCTCAATAAAAATTACTGTTCCGAAAACGGTTTGATTTGAAAAAATACCGGTTAATAACGTTATTTTAATTTAGCCTATACTTTAAACAAATAGCCTATGTAGGCTATAAATAGACTTATTTTCACTCAATAATAATATAACGCATGGTAATTAAACTTGAATATTTATTTCATAACATTTTTAAAACCACAACAGAAATACATGCATTAATTACAAAGCATAAACAGCGGACCTGTTTTGGAGCGTTAGACAATCGAAAGTGGCCCTTATGCCTAATTCTTTTCAGAAGAGTAATAACATTCTTTGTAACGTTACATACCGGTAACTTTTTTTCAACACGACATGTTTTAAAAAATGTATAAATAAAGAATAAATAAACTGGATAACCATTAACACACCGTCAACTGGTAATTTCAAAGCAAACACTGCGCAACACGTCCTTGCATCACATAATCAAATTCAGTCAGCAAATAAAGCTTGATCATTTAATGCAATATAACATACCATTTAATACGAAGCATCAACCGTATAGAAAACATTGACCTGTCCTGTATTGGCAATCTGAAAGACTATAGGAAAAATGTTTGATAGATGCTATCGCCTACTTGGATAGGCTTAAACGGAATCTATAAACTAGCCTAAATCAGTCTGTTTGAGCTTAAAGTCCGAACTGCTTATTTAAACGTTCGAAAAGAATGTCCTCCAATACCTGCACATTCATTGTAGACCTCAGCGGGGAAAGAAATGTACTTGAGGCATGTAAATGCGCGCTCTGCACTGACGGTAGATTCATAGATGATGGTGCGCGGGCATTTCACTCACGCTTGATCCGTCAACGTCACATGCTTTACTACTCATTTCATGATTGGTCACTGCCAAATAAAAATATTAAAGAGAACGATAAAATAACGTTATTAACCGGTTAATGGTCATTTCAAATTAACGTTTCTGTTCAGAACGATTCAAATTGATTTTGATTTCGTTTTCGTTTTTGTTCCTCTTAAAATTTCGTTCGTTTCCGGTTTTCGTTTTCGTTCCTTGAACCGGTTCGGAGCCCTGATTGTCATAGATATTAATAAAGCTGGAAGATACCATAGTCCCGGGATGTCGGGCTATTGATTTTGCGAGCTCTGAACATTAAGTTCAGGCAGTAACAGAGTAAAATATATTGAGAATAAGAATCCATATCAGTATAAAAACGAGAATTGTTAGCGATTAGTTGGCGTCCACACATGTTTATCTGTTGTGGTTAACCTCGTTGTGTGCATGAAATAGACTTTTACAGTACTTGAATGTTTGTTCATTGACACGTCTCCGTCATTTCTATCTCTCTCATGCTGGCACAATGGTGGCTTTGAAAAAGCCTGATATCTTCTGTTTTGACATCCGTTTCTGGGGCGTATTTTGGTGCTCAGACTCAGTGAGGTTTTTCCACTAGATGTGATGGGGTACTCATCACAGGATGGTCGCCAATGGCGATCTCAGCAAAAATATCACTCGCAAATTTATATTTTTGGTCACAAATGTGACCGTTTTAGAACCATGTAATGCCACTGATATTGTTTGAACATTTTGAATGTCTTTTTTTAAACATCCGATAGCAAAAGGTGCAGCACACCTTACCCTCATCACAAATTCATAGTTTACCCACCTCTTATTTTAACCACCACAGCCCTGTTTATAACTTTGTAAGTCATGTTTCTTTTTTAATTTAATCTCATTAATGTCTATCTCATATATTGTATTGTGTAAGCATACCATAAACATAGACATATTTGTCTTTATGTTTGATTACAGGTGCTGTGAGGAAAAACACGGTGACACAGTCAGCCATGGACGCAGAGGTCACCAATCCCGCAATCAGGCGGTTCAACCTGGCAGTGGATCGGGCAGCGAGGAGACGTGTCCCGCCTCCATCCACACAATCGGACAAATAAGCAATAAACAACCTTTTTATTGAACTTCTTGTCGTTCACTAGTTATTCATTTTCTGATATTTTATCTGTGCATAGTACACCATTTCATTGAAGGTGTAGCCTAATAGATAAAATATTGTTTGCACCGACCTAGGCCTATAAAGCACTAAATTAGGTTTTGACCTCAAAATGAATGTAGAGTAGCCTCGCCAACGTAGAATAGGCTATAACCTATAACTTAACATAAATATAAATATCAATTTTATATTTCCATTGAGTAGTGATTACTTTTGTACAGTAAATTGATGTCTTGACTTGAACCTTTTCTGTTAGGCCTATTTACAATATTGTTAAAAACACAAGGCAATGCAGATTTAAGCTTAGGCCTATATTGCTGCCTAGGCCTAGTGATAGTTTTAGTTTTATACTATTTTATCCTACAGCAAGAACAGAAGGGATTTTGAAAATCAGATAAACGGGTCCAAAACGGTCCCGGGCCAGATGAGCCAGGATTTTTATGAGTCCGTTGCGGGTCTGCGGCAGATGTATGTATTCATTTCAGTGATAGGCTGTCAGGGCCATCAGGGCCTTCTCTGCTGGCCCTGTCAAAATCAAAAATCTCTATATATTTTTTTCATAATTAAATTAATATGTGTCTGAATGTGTCTAAATTCAATTACTGTCTATTTCAGTACGTTACAATTATATTTCCAGAAAGAATGTGGTTATTTTTTGTGAGGTTGAGCTGTATTTTCATCATGTAAACGCATCACAGCTCCGTGGACCAGCACTAGTAGAATAGCTAGCCTTCAGTTGAAGCTGCTATTTTCCATTGGATCATAACTTTGACTGACGTGGGTCATCAGCCAATCAGATTTTGATGTGTAGTGATGGAACGCCCCAGAGGCCCAGTGATGTGTCGGCGGCGATACCCCCCCGCTGATGTCATCCGCCGTTTGAACTTTTCGAGGGTTGGAAGCGATCTATGTGAAATAAAGCTATGGCCGCTGCGGATGACGGGCTGCGTGAGCTTCGTGTGCATCCTGATGTCAAGCCGGTAACGTTAGCTGACAAACTGTGTCTATCTGTGTCTCTTTGATGTTCTTGTTGGTCCGGGTTTTTGTTTGTTTGTTTGTTTAAGAGTATTTGTGCCAGTGAGTTGATTTTGATTCATTTCACCAGTTGCCCAAACGGTGACGCGTGAGTGCAGTGGTATCAATAAATAGTTAAATTGCCTTTTTGTCTCGCGTGTCCTTTTATGTAGCTTGCCCCCTTCCCAACGAGCACTTTGAATTGCTTGTATTTTGTATTTTGTACACCACGGTATGCTACTGATAAATTTGCGGGTCCCAGACGGATTTAATCGGGTTTAATCGGGTTTAATCGGATGCAGCCACGGCGGGTCCACAATCCGCCTTTGTTGCGGATCCGTCATTACTTCACTTCACTTTATTCGATTATGAAGCGTAGGGCAATTTGTTTTGCAACAAGACAAACATACATACATAAAAACAGTTTACAAACATTAAAAATACCTAAAAAACAACACAACACAAGACCGCAGCAGCCCAAAAGTCTACCTACTTCCCACAACTCCTCCCATTCCCGAATTTAACAAAGAAACTGCAGTAGGAATAAATGACTGTTTATACCTATTGCTTCTAACAGTGGGGAATCTAAATCTAAGTTTTAATCTAAATTAAATTCAGACTGTAGGGGATGGGAAGAAATCATTAAAATGGATTGGGCTTTCCTTACGACCTAGCAATTATACAAGTCAGTAGGGTGACTCTGATGAGTTCCTATAATTTTACAACTGGTATTGACTATTTTTACCACCGCATTCTTAGCTTTGACACTAAGACCGCCATACCAGCATAATAGAGAGAAAGTTACAACTGACTCAATGTAAGTCTTATAAAACAAGGTCATCAACGACCTGTCAATATTAAACTTTGACAATTTCCGTAAACAAAACAGGCGTTGCTGTCCCTTTTTACAAATCATCTCCACATTGGAATTGAAATTCAACCTATTATCAATCACACACCCCAAATACTTAATGTTAATATTCAACATTCTGCTCTTTAATAATTGTACTCAAATGATTATTTTGATTACGTGTAAAATCGATACGCATATCCTTTGTTTTAGACACATTTATTTGCAGACATGCCTTGTCACACCACTGCACAAAATCATCCACCACTGGGACATGACCATTCTCATCAGCACCGAGGAGGCTAACAACAGCTGAATCATCTGCATATTTTACAGTTTTTCTCAATTGCTAAAACACTAAGCCCTATTGTCTGAACCAAATGCTCAGTTGCCTGAACCCACTGATTGAATCAATCACTCTTTTGGCAAAACCATAAGCACTTTTCACCTGTTTAGACACAACTTGCCAACACATTTTCATTGTGATGCACCCGTGCTGCAAAATGGTGAGCACAGGTGACAAAAGTCAAACACAATTAAAGCACAGATGTCACTACTTGAACACAACAACTCAAAATTGATCACACTTGTGGCTAATGATGTGAGGGAACATATACAGTAAGCCAGTTCAGAGAGCACTGGTTTGTGAGGCCCTACAATGGATAGAAATCTGAGAGGACGAGTTTGTGTGAGAGGAGGTCAAGGTGGTCAGCGAAGACAAAGAACAGTAATATCTGATGAAATCAGAGCTACTGTAATTGACCATGTTCTTGTCCATGGTATGAGCATGAGTGAGGCTGGACAAAGGGTACAACCAAACATCAGTAGATTCACTGTGTCCACCATAATCCGAAGATTTAGAGAAGAGAACAGGTAATTACCTTTTTTTGACATTATAGTACAGTATGTAAATGTTGACAGCAATTACTGTATGACATACTATATACTGTACCACAGTATACTGTAAGTAAATATGTTTCTGTACATCACTGTACCAATATACTGTAGTATTGTAATGGAGGGTTGGTCTAACTGTTTGTAGGCCTAGTATTCCATGTATATTTTTGTACTTTATTTTTACATGGCTTACTATACACAAGTGGCAAACGCATAAAATTTCTGTTTTGTCTTTTTGTACAAGTGCTAAATGCACAGTTTTTATTTTATTTTTTGCATCATGCATTTAGCCTACAGTGAACAATAAACATGTATTTCTCCAGCTTCATGTCCTGAGCATTGTGTTTTCTATTTTTCTATGTAGTGTTTAGTGACTGTTCAGTAGTGTTTTTAATTTTGATTGACTCGGGGCACGATTTGACAACATAGTTCAGTTTTGAGCACAGATTGAACTGTTTTGAGGTGAAAGTTTGGTTTTGCAAGAAGAGTCTGAGGTTTTGTGAATGTAGCTTGAAAATTGGGTTATGTGTTCACAGTTTAGAGAAAAGCAGAGCAGCTTTCAAGAAATGTGTCTTAGCAATCGAGAAAAACTGTAAAATAAATCTATTTTCATGCCTACTTCGGCAGTCATCAGTTTATAAAATATATAAGAGGGGAGAAAGGACGCACCCCTGAGGGGACCCTGTGGAGGAAGACAATACCCCTGACAGACACCCATTTACCCTAACTCTCTGTGTTCCATCAGTTAAAAAATCCAGAATCCATCCCACAATACTAGAGTCCATTTCGTGGAAACGTTCCGGAAGCAGCTGTGTGGGTAAATTATCCCCCAAACTTTACTGAATTTTCATCCACACTGTACACATCGTTCACAAATTGAGCTTCTAACAATCAAGGCTTCGTCGAGACAACAGCAATTACACAACATTTTAAAATGAAGAGGAGCTCGATCTGTGGTTCTCTAGCCTGACGTCGTCATACTCAATTCTAGTCAGAATATGAGTCTGATCTGCTCCGTTGGGCTGTGATTATGGGGCGTGTTTCAACCCAACCAGGAAAGACCTCAATTGGATAGACCTACAACCAATCAGAGCAAGCGACGCATAACATCAGTTGTCAAATGTCAACAGAACTCAACTGCACTGTGTTGCCAAGTCCACGGGTTGAAGCGACCCCAATTATGTGATATACAGATCCAGGAATGCATATACAGACCCAAAATAACACATATTTTACCCCCCAAATGCCATTTTTTTCCGGAGTACCCCCCCGGAAAGCTATTGGGCTTGTTTTTAGCTAGTGTTGAATAGCAATTGGGCAGGTTTTGTTGTAAAAACTTGGCAACCCTGTCTGCCCGCATGCGGGAAGAAGTAATGTTAGAAGAAAAAGACGAGTGTAAACGATCGATGTAAAAAAAAGAATTTAAGGATAGATAGAGTACTTACCAACACGATCATAATTTCTGAGAGAAATAGTAAAGGTGAATGCATATACGAACAAGTTCTCCGTTTAGGATTAGAACAAATTCAACCCAAGAGCCTTTGATGACGTGGATGATTACGTTACTGTTGATCATCTGTCCATCATCGTCTAAAGCCCGCCCTGATGATTTCATTGGTCCGAACAGTTTCTGTTCGGGCATAATTACTCCTCTACCGATCAAGTCCAGACCGAACTGCCCGAGCTCAAATGTTGTGGGCGGGGCTAAGTTCGGCTGGCATCCAGGCTAGTGGTTCTCATCAGTCTGCGTACAAATGACACGACTTTACACTTTCCAAATGCCTGTAATGCATACGCCAAAGTCCAATACTATGGATCTGATTTCATGAATAGAGTTCATTTACTGTCATCTTTTACTCATGTGGTGTTGCTCTCACCAAAAACCACGTTTATGAAAGCATTCGTCAGGTTTCATCTTTTCAATATCAGAATGATCTGCGATGATCGTATGGGATTTGTGTTGATATAAACTCACCGTGAGCTGCTTACACACATTCCCTTATCCAGTCATAATATTGTGAGCATTATTCAATTATTTACCTTGCAGAATTATTTTAATAACTTTGTAATATTTCTATAAAACTCATCATCTGATCTCCTCCTACAGTGAATAGAGACTCATAATAGCACAGAAAAACAATAAAACAGAGCTAAACGTGACTAAAAGAGTGTGATGTGAGATAACAGAAGAGATCACTTTAAAACATCAGGATTTATTCATTATTTAATGTGTCGCAATCATTTCTGTCCTTTCCTCTCCATGAGTTTTGACCATTTCAGTATTTAACCCTTGTATGGTGTTCGGCTCTGTTGGACCCATTTTCATTTTTTTATCAAAAGAAAAATGATACTATTCATTATTTTTTCAAACTGAGACTCTTTGGCCTTGGCTCATTTTCTGTGAGGAATATATATCATAACACATTTTCATTGACCACACACTGTACATATTTATATTACACACAGGATGTTCGGGTCCGGGGCTAATAAAAGTGTGGAAATCGTAGGTCCTGTGTACCTTTACTCTGTCCTCCTCCTGTCAGGGCCGGCTGTTAGTGTGTGTATGTTCATGTATATGATTTATGAGGACATCTGTGTCCTCATACTAAATGGTGTTTTTTGAAATTCAAAACATGCCAAAAGTTTTCTGTGATGGGTAGGTTTAGGGGTTGGGTTAGTGTAGGGGATAGATTATACAGTTTGTACATTAGAAAAACCTATCTGAGTATCTAACATATCTGAGTGAGTGAGTGTATGTGTGTGTGTGTGTGTGTGTGTGTGTGTGTGTGTGTGTGTGTGTGTGTGTGTGTGTGTGTGTGTGTGTGTGTGTGTGTGTGTGTGTGTGTGTGTGTGTGTGTGTGTGCGTGTGAGAGAGAGAGATTGTGTGTAAGTGTAAGAGAGTGCAAGAGTGAGTTTTGTTTCTACCCCTGCCGTTCCCACACGAGATTGCAATTCTTAAATGTGATCTAACAAAGTGTGGCGGCACGAGAACGGGTGAAACTGAGGAGGTTATAGTCTAGGTGGAACCTACCCCACAAAAACACAGACTACGCCACCCTGGGACTTTCACCCAGAGAATGATTTTATTTATTTCCTAATTGCAAGACTACTGATACACTTAAGGACACCCAGGTACACATACAATTAAGCCAGAGACGGTTCAACTTTGAAAATGGGCAACAACTTTATTGTAATAAAAAAAAACAGATTTAAAACACGTTCATACCTTAAGGGGGGGGCAGAGGGACAAAGTATAATTGCTGCTGAGGCTTCACAGCACAAAGAAAGGGGACACCACCACCACCTTCGGCTCTCAGCAACTGAAACAGAGAAACAATACTCGATCACAGGGAATTCATTCACAGAAAGAAGAATCAATATAATATTTATATGAAATTAACAAAATAATCTCGATCAAAAGAAATAGACAAGCTGCCGGAACCAGTAATGGTTTCAAAACGGCAATACACAAGAAAAGAGAAAAAAAAACAGAATATAATTGACATACAATAAGACCTTGGCCAAGGGAAACAATTATAATAAGAAGAAAATCAAACAACTAAAAATACCTCTTGAAATAAATTAGTTTATCTAAGGAGATAAACTAAAGTCGATGAGGAAAACAAAAACAAAAATGCAACTCTTAGCTTAATTGAAAGCACATAACAAAAAAAAAAAAGAAATTAAACACTTAATCATCCAAATTAGAATTATAAGGCGTCAACCCCCCTCAGTTAAGTTACATTCAAACCGATTGAAATGCTAGCCCGCGTAACACAGCTCTCAGCTTACAGTATGGCCGGAGTGGCCCAGTAGCCATAAAGGCTAATACATAAATAACTGCTAATACAAGGTTCAAAACATAACGTTACATCAGGAAACAGCAATCCAGGCAAAACAGCAGCTAGTGAATAAATGCTCTGCGGTTGAAGTCAATCTCCAGTTGAACCAGCCTGGTTCCTGTTATTTATAGAAGAAAAGAGTTAAACCCATATAAAACAAATAAATCCCATACCATGTAGCCTACATACCGATCAAGCAGCATTCTGTATCATTACAAGTTAACTCACACTGCTACAAAAGGTAAAGATAAAATATTAACCATATATGCTGTTTATATTGCTTGTAATTGGGATGAAGTAAACATCTGTTGAGTATTTTAACATAACATTTTTGATTGTGTTGAATTAAAAACCCAAAAATGCAGCGGGTCCACCAGACCCACGAACACTGGCTGAATAACAAAAATGTGAACACCACACAAGGGTTAAAAGTGTAATAAAGTTATCAGTGCAGGAAAAATTAATTAAAACTGAAGAATATATTCAAGAATAGGCATAAAAAATAAAGAAACTGTACAAAAGAGCGAAACTATTTGAATGAAATAAAAAATAAGAACAAACAAACAAGAACAAAATTACGAATAAAAACAAAAACAAACAAAGCGTCAAGTACTTGAGCAAAAAAAAAATCATATATATATATATATATATATATATATATTACCACTTTATTCACAAAATATTAATCTCCAAGGTATCAACACAACGCGCATGCGCCGTGGTGCTCTCGTGAACGAGCGTGTCTGTTTACTTCTCTCTCTCTCTCTCTCTCTCTCGTCGCAAATGTAAAGTGAAAGTAAGTTAAAGTTTGCCTGTCGCCATTTTAAGCAGAGAAAATACGATACGGAAAAACAGAGCTTTAAAGTGTTATTAGAAACGTTTATGGAAGTTTAAGCAGGAATGTCCGTGTGTTTTTATGATGTTAAAGCTGGAGGATTTGAGAAGCTGTATCTTGTAGAAGTTTGATCGAGGTGAGTGTTCAGGTGTGTGACTTACTCATGTTAATATGAATCTCTGCAGGACATTTTGAGCGATTGTTTGTTTGATATGAAATCTTTAACGAAGGGTTTATTTTGTGTTTGGTGGTGTCTGTGATTCTTCAGAGGTTTAACAGCATATGTGTAAACATGAGTGACTGAGCTTGAGTTCACACACATGATCCTTTTCTCACACACTCGATGTGTTCAGGCCCGACTAAACGCAGCAAAACGTTTTTTAAACGGTAACGGTGCTGCTTTGAACACCCTGTTCTGTTGATGCAAGAGTTGTAGCTATGGCTTGTATTTTCTTTCTCACTTTATGTCAAGCACTTAATTACCATATATGAAATTTGGAATATAAATAAACTTGCCTTGCAATGAAGCTAAATATATAAATAAATAAATACATAATCTTGTTGATTTTATATATATATATATATATATATATATATATATATATATATATATATATATATAATATATATATATATATATATATATATATATATATATATATATATATATATATATATATATATATATATATATATATATATATATATATACATACATACATACATACAATTTAAATGATGAATTATGAAGGATGTTTAATGTAATAATTTAATTTGTCTGATGTTTGTTCATTCAGAGTCAGTGGAGGAGCTCAAACTCATCAGATTCTCCTGCAGCTTCATCATGGCTGATCCACAAGGATCCACAGATGGAGATTTCTCTCCAGGATGCAGGTACTTTCAACACACACTGTTAAATATTGGGTTACATCACAGAGAAAGATCAGTCAAAGTGTTTTTGATGAAAGATGAATGTGTTTATATTAATATGGTTCCTCTCATAAAGAAAGATCACAGTAATCTAAAGGATTAAACTGAATCTGTTCCAGTTCAGTCCAGCAGAAGAGCTCAAACCCAGAGTCCAGCTGTGTGTCTATGAAGAGTGACCGCTCTCATGAGCCAATGAAGTTTAAGAGTGAAGACACACGGCCTGATCTCATCTCTATAAAAGTTATGCTCAGGCATATAAATCTTTAGATGCCTGTAACCAGTGTTGGGAGAAACGCGTTAAAAAAGTAATGCATTACAGTAACATATTACTTTTTGCTGTAACGCAGTAGTGTAAGGCATTACTAATCAATTTTCAGTAATATTTTACTCTGTAAATGTTCATTAACGCTCGCGTTACAACACACTTTTAGCCCAAAATTAAACTGTATAAAAAACACACAAAAAAACAGCAAGACTGCGAGACAACGAATGAAAAAGGCAGGTAAGTTATTATCTAGTTATTATTATCTGTTCGTGGTCAGTCAATAGACGCGTGTGGTGTCCAAGTTTGTAAATAAAGACTAAATGACAGCTCGCGCAGGCCAGTAGAAAAGCGGCTAAAGAAGGCTTTTCAAAGAATAGCACAACGGCGAGCGCATCGAGTATAAACACCTCCGCAAAACTAACATTAAGCCTTGTTTATTTATGAAGACGGCAGAAGACAACTGTACATGCGCGAGATGGACGTATGCGCTTTACTTCGAGTTCGTCAGAGATAAGGACGAGAAGAACGTAATAGTCAAATGCATATGCAGTCAAATGCAACCTTTGTCTAAACCAAGATAACTATCGACGTCGTGAAATAGCGCTAGTCATAAAAAAACTTCTCTTGCACTTTGTGTATCGTGGTTTGGTGAACCTCTTGAATTTAAAGAGAATAAAATAATGACAACAATAAGAAAAGAACAAATGTGCATCTTGTCATGGCATTAGAGTTTACATTCAGTTCTGTTGTGTCTAATATGAATAGACCCAAGCTATAGCCAGATAATCACTTTACCTCTACCATACTTTTTACAGGCGTGGATCGTTTGTGATTCATCCTTTCTTGCATTGTCTTGAGCCTTCACTTTGCCAATTATATGCTATATTGTTAGTAGCCTGGACAGCCCACAGTCATTATGCTACATCATCTTCTACTGGATGTAAATGCTCTAGTAACCTACATTTAGTAATTTAAGAATGTTAAGTTCTACTTCTGTAGTTATTTTGGTGAAAGTAACTCAAAAGTAATACAGGAGTAATGTAACACATTATATTTATGAGATAGTTATATTGTAATTTAACAAATTGCTTTTAAATAACAGTAACAAGTAATCTATAATGTATTACAGTTTGGAAGTAACTTGCACAACACTGCCTATAACTATGTGCTGATTGATTGAGTTTATGATGTGCAAACACTTCTTTCATTATAGTAGTGCACAAGTTAAGAGAAAGCTACAGGATTGGTACATGCAGTCGCTGTAGATAAATAAACCTCACTAACCTCACTCTATCTTAAATTAGCCATGAAGATGTGTTTCTATTTCAGCAGGCAGTAACTACACAGTGTCTGCCAGAACAGGGATGTTTCACAGCAAGAGTACCGTTACTAGAGTACAGTAATGTGCTTTATCTGGTTCATTGCTCTCTTAAGTCAGTTTAGCCTTTGTTCTCCATTATGCCATTGAAACGAGTCATGTGATCGCAGTTGATGTTCACCTGAGTTTAATCATTCTATTATTCTATAGTTGTTTACAATTTGTTTGTTTTGAATCCCTAATATTACAGTTTTTCTCAGTCGGTTTTTTATCATGCTGAACATTTGCAAACCAGTAAATTAATTTCTTAAAATAATTATCAAAGTTTGAGACAGAGTGAAACAGCACTGAGTTACAGACGTTAGAGCAAAAGTGTTACAACACTCGCTGATCTCTCCTAAGACAGAAGTTTCCAGTAAAAGTGCACAACATGTATAAGTCTGTATGCTTTTTAATTTACTTAAAACCAGTTCAGTCCAGCAGAAGAGATCAAGCCCAGAGCCCAGCTGTGTGTCAATGAAGAGTGACTGGTCAATGGATGAGCCACCAGCGTTTAAGAGTGAAGACACACGGCCTGATCTCAGGTATTTCATCTCTATAAAAGTTATGCCTATAGTATTGTTATTAATATACATCAGTGTAATGAGTTCAGATCCTGTAAGTTTCAGTCTATTAATGATTATCCTTGTGCTCTTGTGTAAAGCTCTATGTATTGTATTGTTAATACATTCACACACTGTAAAAGCTGTTGGTCTGTTACTCAGTTAATGACACAATTACATCAATATCAGTGTATCTGATTCTTTACCCTCTTCATTCTGGTTTAAGGTCAAATCTTCAATCCAGACCCGTTAAAAACAAAACTGTGTTCACGCCTGTGATTCAACCACAAGACTTTAATGAAAGCATGTCTCCTGGTTTCAGGTAAAATGTGAGACTTTTGTTGTTTAATTTTAGGAGCTGCAATGACATCACGCATCACTCAAACACATGATTAATGATTCAAACATTTCAGAAACCGTATGATGTTCTGTGTCCCATAATACAGCAAACAAATAATCCATTGTATGGCTATTTACTTCTCTAACTTGTGTAATAATCTGTTATTATAATCTTACAGCCATGACTCTAAAGCTGCTGAAGTCCTCGACACATTGAGATCAAATCTGAGGAAGAAGTTTGAGTGTCTGTATGAGGGAACAGCAAAGCAGGGAAACCCAACACTCCTGAATGAGATCTACACAGAGCTCTACATCACAGAGAGTGAGAGTGGAGAGATCAGTAATAAGCATGAGGTGAGACAGATTGAGACACAGTTCAGGAGAGCAGAAACAGAGGACACACCGATCCAATGCAGTGACATCTTTAGACCTTTACCTGGACAAGACAAACCCATCAGAACTGTGCTGACAAAGGGAGTCGCTGGCATTGGAAAAACAGTCTCTGTGCAGAAGTTCATCCTGGACTGGGCTGAAGGGAAAGAGAATCAGGACGTCCAGCTCATATTTCCACTTCCTTTCAGAGAGATCAACTTGATGAAGGACAAAACACTCAGTCTTTCAGATCTTCTTCATGTCTTTTTCCCTGAAACCCAAGAAATGGAAATATCCAGTGATAAGTATAAAGTGTTGTTCATCTTTGATGGTCTGGATGAGTGTCGTCTGTCTCTGAACTTTAAGAGCAAAGTGAAACTGTGTAATATATCTGAATCAGCCTCAGTGGCCGAGCTGCTGACGAACCTCATTGAGGGGAATCTGCTTCCCTCTGCTCTCATCTGGATCACCTCCAGACCCGCAGCAGCTGATCTCGTCCCCTCTGAGTGTGTCCATCGAGTGACAGAGGTACGAGGCTTCAATGACCCACAGAAGGAGGAATACTTCAGGAAGAGAATCAGTGATCAGAGTCTGGCCGACAGGATCATCTCACACCTGAAGTTATCAAGGAGCCTCCACATCATGTGCCACATCCCAGTTTTCTGCTGGATCTCAGCCACTGTTCTGGAGAAGATGATGAGCGAAGCAGAGAGAGGAGAGATTCCCAAGACTCTCACTCAAATGTACACACACTTCCTGATCCTTCAGACCAACATCAAACATGAGAAGGACTATGAGAAGAACGTGACAGATGAAGACATGATCCTCAAACTGGGGAAAGTGGCTTTTCAGCAGCTTGTGAAGGGCAATGTGATCTTCTATGAGGAAGACCTGAGAGAGTGTGGCATTGATGTGACAGAAGCATCAGTGTACTCAGGATTGTGCACTCAGATCTTCAGAGAGGAGTTGGGCTGGTATCAGGGGAAAGTCTTCTGCTTTGTTCATCTGAGCATTCAGGAACATCTAGCGGCTCTATATGTGCACCTCTCCTGTGCAAACAACAACAGAAATGTGTTTGACCCAATCTTTAAACAGAGTTTGCTGTCTAAAGTTAAGGACTTGTTTCGACACAATTCATCAGAACATGTTTCATTATCTGAGCTGCATCAGAGAGCTGTGGATGAGGCTCTACAGAGTAAAAATGGACATCTGGACCTTTTCCTGCGGTTCCTTCTGGGTCTGTCAGTGGAGTCTAATCAGATTCTCCTTCAAGGACTAATGAAACAGACAACAAGCAGATCTGACAGCAATGAGGAAACAGTTGAGTACATCAAGGAGAAGATCAGGACCATTGACTCTGCAGAGAAATCCATCAATCTGTTCCACTGTCTGAATGAACTGGGTGATCATTCACTAGTGGAGGAAATGGAACAGTGTCTGAAATCTGGAAGAATAAAGGAAGCCAAACTCTCTTCATCTCAGTGGTCAGCTGTAGTCTTTGTGTTGTTGACGTCAGAGAAGAAGCTGGATGAGCTTGATATTGATAATTTTGTTGGAGAAAACAATGAAGCTGCGAAACTAAAGGTTTTTGAGAAGCTGCTGCCTGTGATTAAAGAATCCAGATCAGTTCAGTAAGTATCTCTGAGAACAATCACTTCACTGTTAAAACATTAAGAAAATAAAAGTTAATAAATCTCCAGTGCTGCAGATGCTGTCCAGAGTTCAGTGGTCAGTATTTTGATGTGACGATGTAAAATTCCTTCAGACATTCAAACAAAGTCAGAGAATTTGCTTATTAATAAATAATTCAGGTTTACCAGTTCAATATTCTTACACATAAAGAAGGAATTTAAATATTTACATATTTGTTTTTAAATAAATAACATAAAAGAAAAGATGAGCAAACAAACAACTGGAGAAACAGATCATTTATTAAGTAGCTCAAATTTAAAAGCATTTGATGTATGGTTAACACAGCAGAGTCATACATTTAAATTTTACTGTCAGATGGACGATTAAACATTTATTCAACTTTAAGCTAATGTTCAAATAAAACTTCACATTTTAATTTGACTGTGAAATGGACAATTAAGAATCAAATCACTGAGCATCTGAAATGAGTGCGGGTTCTCTAGTAAAGTGCAGATGTAATGTGTAGCAACAGCTCCACCATAACAATAATAGCAATTTACAGTGAGACATTTATGATTTACAAGATATTCAAAATATTGGAATGGATTTTCAGTAAATTGATACGAATATTATTCTAGTAATCTATTAAGGCATCTTAATACAGCCGAGTTAATGCGCTCTAAAGCGGCTCTGTGTCTGCTCAAAATTCTGTGTAAAGACACAATGCCGCATTAAAGCAGACTTAACATATGCCGGGTCTGATCCACCTCGACCCCTAGTATCAAAGGCGATGCTTTTGATTCAGAGTAAATGAACGCGAACTTGTGCCGCCTTAAACTACCCCATTGTCATGACAACCGCCTGTCAGCGTCAGCTCACGCGGCGCGAGAATCAAGAAGCAGGAGACAAACCATCTAGGAATTAAAGTAAAAGAGTCCTGTACTCACATTTAAATTGAAGGGAATTGGGAATTGAAGATCGGAATTATATTCATTTTGGGGAGAGGTGTAAGGCAAGACAACCTGGATGTTTTTATTTTTATTTGTTTAGATTGTGTAGCCCGTTTCGTTTGTGAGCAGAGTCAGCCTCAGCTTGTCAAAAAATGCCCTTTTGTGGTGGTGGTGGTGATAGTTGGCTAAACGTTTAAACTAACATTGTGATGCTTGAAGTGTTTTATATCTATGGATTTTATTATTGGCAAGACAAGTTAAGTGTTGATTTGAGAGGCTAAATTGATCAAACGTGGTTAACTCCCTGTCGGACGCTTGGTCGTCACTTTAAAAAACATTTTTCTAAATTAACTTAAACGGATAGTTCACCCAAAAACGAAAATTAGCCCATAATTTGCTCAACCTACTAATTTGCTCAAGACTACTAGTGTCGCGGAGCTGGAGTGTTACGGATACGTGGTGTTGCCATAGACAATAAATTAATTAATTTGGTAAATAAATATAAACAACATTTATTTATACAACACACAACTATTTACAACACAACAGAGGTTGGCTTTGCTTGAGTTGTGTCTCTGGATTTTGTTGCTTTTAAGAAAAAAAACCTAATTTTTGCCTGTTTAGGTTCGTCACCTTCTCCATTGCATTTTTACATTTTTACCATTAAAGTTACTACAGGCAAATCCGTGTTTTTTTTGTTGTTGTTTTTTTGGGGGGGAATATATTTCAGGGCTCAATGCTAAGGATTTTTTTCGGGGGTTCAAATTTTTTCTTGCCCTGTCAGAATTTTCACTGACCCCACCACAAAAAAAAAACGACAAATAAAATAAAATAGGCCTTGTATTGTTTTTGAGCCATATAAGCTTAATAAATAAGGTTATGACTCTAAAAACTAATATCCTAACTCATATATATTTTTTTATATTGTTAAAGACCATCAGTAATAAAATAAGAACAAATAATCAAATTATGAGCAAATGCACAAATAAATACAGCAGAACAAACATATACAAATGAAATAAACAGTTATTTTCATGTAGGTCTAAACTAGATTGTCAGGTACAAAAATAGTAATCAAATGTAAAATATCACTGCATAGTCTGCATAAAATTATATGCCACTGCATATAAATACAGATTAACCCTTATTAAAAGTTATTCAGTCAAGAACAGTGAGTGATTTTTTTTTTGTCTTTTGTCATCTCAATATTTATATAGGCAATGACGATATTTTCCGGCTTTCCATGTGTGTTCACTGTTATACGGTAGGGGGCGCTGTAACGCATTTCCTGCACGAGAACAGAATCTCCTGATCAAAACAGCCGAAGAAGAAGGAACGTGCAATATCATAAGCAGATGCATATGTAAAATAACGCGATCATCACCATTAAACAGCATATAAATCACAACTGCCTAATGTTATTGAATGAAATGTCAACACAGGACGAGTTATAGGACTGTCAAGCTTTGGGGTGTTGTTGGACTCGATCTACAACATCTGTGTTTTGTTCATCGTTCGGACGTAACGTTAGTCTTTTACAAAAACTTGATTTTTTTCAGCTTTATGCTCAAAATGTTGCTTTTTCATGAAACTTGCAACATTCAAGTGTTGATTAAAAAAATAATATATGAAGCTGGAATAAAACAGTGGGTCTGTTCTTTCTTTTGATATATTGCATGTTTAGATATTCCCCCCCAAAACAATGGTAGGGGAAACACTGGTTTTGAATATCGATGCATCTGCCCTCTTCAGGGAAAACAGGAACGCGCAGTGATCTTAGATCATTTAATCCAGATATTTAAATCATATCCGCAAATTCGTTTGAAGAACCAAATTAGCCAGACATCAGTTATCACGATTAAAAGATCTGGGATCTGTCAAATCATCTCAGATGTATTAAGCGAGGTACGAAGAACAGACCCCTTGTCCGTTCTTGATGTTGTTGTTGTTAAGTTGCCTGTGTATGCCATTCTGTTTCTAGTACTTATTAAAGCTACACTGTGTAACTTTAGTTATTCTTAGCTAAAAACACTTAGTTCTTTCAAAAATATATGTGCTCATTAATGTATATTTACTTTTTTCAAGTAATAAAGTATTCTCGTAAGTTTATAATATGCCATTGAAAATACATACGGGTAAGGGGTTAGAATGCGGGTCGCCATGTTGCCCCTCCATCTAGGGCTGCACGATTAATCGAAAAAAAATCACGATCTCCATTCAAACATAAATGCGATCTCATTTCTTAATGTTGGCGATTCACTTCCGTGTATTTCCCTCAGATCATGCTGCGTTCACGTGTTATTGGTCACACTAGAGCTTGCACACTCACACTCACACAATAACAAAACACTAACCAGTCAATCATAAATCTCCACTTCTCTCCTCTCCCTCATTGGCCACGTTCCGCTGTTACTGACGTGTAACAAGGCGGCAGACCTAAACAGAGTCAGATTTGTAGCGGTAAGAGGAAAAAATGAACCCCAGTGTGAAAAATCCCGGTGGCGACGGTGAGAGTGAGGATGTAATAACAACATTGGTACAGAAAAAAGGAGCACATTCCACCGTGTGGAGCTTTTTCGGGTTTAAACCTGAAGACGATGCGCAAAGAGTTATTTGCAAACAGTGCTTTTGCATCGTCGCAGCACCGCAAGGTAACACCACTAATCTATACAATCACCTCAAACGTCACCACAAAATACAGTATGAGTTAGCCATGAGAGACAAGGGAGCCACACCACAAAATACCAGCCGCCAGACCACGCAAACTTCCATAACTCAGACGTTGTACGGAGCATCGCCATACCCTCCAAGTTCCCAGCGGCACAAAGATATAGCAAAAGCCATTAGGACTGTCACTTTTTATTCGATATTCGAATATGCATTCGAACATGACGTGAAATATCCGTAATCGAACTATAAATAAACTATCAGGTTTTTAAAGTGCCATGCAGAGCGGGTACCCGCGAATATTGCTGAAATGGGTGAAAAACATCCCAACTGTGTCGGATACGGGTGCGGGTCGGGTCGGACAAGGGAGAACACGGGTTTTAAACAGTCATGTGCAAACGAATATATATAAAAAAAATATATACATATACAGTGCCGCCACTCCCATTACGCGCATCACGCGCTGCGCGTCGGGCACCAAGTGCTGAGGGGGGCACCACAAGAAAATGCTCTCTCCACCTGTATTTCAAGATGATAAAATAATTTCAAATCCATATTTGTTTATTTGTGTCCGCGCGCCCTCCCAGGAGAATCACAACCGCGCGCAATCTGCCTGCACTCGTCGAGATGGATCCTGAGCAGTTGAAGAAAAAAATAGCCGCAAATGTGGAAGTTCATCGCTGAGGAAGCACGCAGATAACTGTGGTAACAAACCAAGCACAAGCAGTTCTATCAAACAAATATAGAAATAAAAAAATTGAAATAAACAGTAATAAGCATAGATTTACATCTAGTCTGTCTACATTTGTTGTTTCTACATTTTAATTTAATTGTAACTAATTAATTTTATTTAAAATTTATATTCATTTTTTTAAAAGTATAAGATTAAATGAGAATCGTGTAAGAGAATCGTGATCTCAATTCCCATGGAGAAAAATCGTGATTCACATTTTAGCAAGAATCGTGCAGCCCTACCTCCATCTTGAAAGTACATTAGCCAAAGAGGGACATACCCGTAAATTCAAGCTTCGCCTTTGGCGTTTTAACACTCGATGGCACCGTGTCGAATGTGGACGAGGTCGAACTGGAAGCCATATTAATCTTGGACTAAATCGGCCACCGTAGGAGTTAAAACGAAGTCGGAATTGAGAGGACCAGAAACTAATATTCTCTGGATGGTCATATACCTTTTCACCACTAGATGGGGGAAAATATCACACAGTGTAGCTTTAAATACCCATCTTTGTTTGAAGTCCTGCCTCCTGATTTCCTGCTGCCTAGGCGAATCGTAACACACATGTAGTGAATAGTGTCACTTATTAAAACAAATTTTGTAGAAGACAGACATTTAATATAGTTCAAATAAGAGATTTTATTTTTCCTGATTGAATGATACTTTAGATGTTATATGATCATGTTTTGTGACATTTTAGATCTCAGTCTAATGATCCATCAAACATTAATTTGTGCTTTTAAGTTTGTACTTTCTCTGTAATAATGGATTAATTGCTAAACTGATCTGATCTGAACTGAGAGAGTGAAGAGTGTGTCATTGTTCTCTACAGGTTGAAATATCGTGGTGTCACAGATGAAGGTTGTGCTGCTCTGGCTTCAGCTCTGAGATCAAACCCCTCACACCTGAGAGATCTGGATCTGTCATGGAGTAAAATAGGAAACTCAGTGACTCTTCTCTCTGATGTACTGAAGGATCCTCACTGTAAACTGGAGATACTGCGGTAAGATCATATTTGACTCTCACACATGAATCACAATGTAAAGTGTATTTGAAGTGTTCAGCCTCTTTCTGCTGCTGTGAGTTCAGCTGATTGAGCTGTAAATGATTGAACACATGAGCTGCTCCTCAGTCACATGATACTGCAGGACTGAGAGTCACTCAAATACACACTTTCACATCACAATCAACATTTCAGTCTCTTGACTTTAACCCTTCTGTACCCTTTGATTTGTCAGAAATATCAGTTAACCAGTGTTTGTTCTTGAAATTGAGATTTAAGGCTTCTCATTTAGGGTCATGAACTTATGTGTTTTGACATATACACACAAAATTACTATTACGGTTGTGTTGTTCACGGGTCAATTTGACCCACATATTTTAACTGTGCAGACCTAAAATTATAAAACTTCTTGGAAATATTTTGTATATTTAGTATATTTTTATCTTATGAAGATAGATTGAAAAATGAAGATTTTTAATGTGTGAAAAGTATAGATATTAAAAGTTAATTATTTGTACCTGATTGTATAATGTATTTGTTGATAGTGTGATTTTTGGTGAATTGTCTTGAATCCAGTTAGGGTTGTAAGCAGAAATCGAACAGTGCATGAGGGTTAAACAGACTCCAGCTCAACAGTCAGAACTGAGAACAGTGCAGTTGTGTTCTTAGATAAGATCAAAATATTGAATGCATTTGCTGAAGGAGGCAGAACAATAATGCATTTGAAGAATTCAAAATACTGAAAAGAAAAATGAGAATGTAATGGGAACAGAGAGAAGCAGGAATATTACAGAGAGGATGAAACAATGTTCAAAATACCAGCCACTGAGAGAAAATCAGATCTCAGGAAGATAGTGTCAAAATCAAAGTGAAACACATTGGGTCTCATTCACTATGCATGTGTACATCTGAGCAAATCTAGATTCACCAAAAACTCTTACTAAAATGTATTCTAAATTGACCAAAGAATGTAGGAACTGAAACAAAAAACACTTTTCTGTGCTTAAGAAGTTTTATTTCATCTTAACACGACTATATATTATATATTATTATGTTATGTAACCTTACATTTGATTATAAGTAAAGCTGTGTTATAGCTTGAGCTGCGAGGTTTCTCTGAATAACGCAGATATACGTGTGTGTACAGCTGCTAATGAGAGTCTGTAATCTGGGTGTGTGTAAAAGGTGTTTACTGTGTTTGAACTGGTTTTGAGAATGGCACATCTGGCATTGCTCGAGGATCTGGCCAGAGAGTCTGCATATGTTTGACGAGAGTGACCAAAGGCTATAAGGAAAGCCCAAATTCACTAACATCAGAACAAGATTAAGAATAAGCTAGATAAAAAAAATTGTAGAATAACTTTAAATTGGCTTGAAAAAGCATAGCCAGAAAGTTTGAAATAGTTTGAAAAGTGTGAAATAGTTTGAGTTATAGTTTATAGTATATAAAATAGTTTGAGTTATAGTTATAGTATAGTTTTAGTTAGTAGTTTAGAAAGGTTAGATAGGTAGTTTGCTAGGGTGTTGCTATGCGGTTGCTAGGGTACTCGGGGTGGTTTCTAAGGTCTTGCTGTGTGGTTGCTAGGGTACTCAGGTGGTTGCTAGGGTGGTTGCTATGCGGTTGCTAAGGTACTTGGGGTGGTTGCTAGGGTCTTGCTATGTGGTTGCCAGGGTACTCGGGGTGGTAACTAAGGTCTTGCTGCGTGGTTACTAGGGTACTCAGGTGGTTGCTAGGGTGGTAAATAAGGTCTTCCTGCATGGTTGCTAGGGTACTCAGGTGGTTGCTAGGGTGTTGCTATGTGGTTGCTTGGCCACTTGGGTGGTAGCTATGGTGCTCTGGGTGGTTGCTATGAGATGGATAGAAATAGTCAGATGAGATAGATAGATAGAAATAGTCAGATTAGACTATTTCTACACTCTCTCTCTCTCTCTCTCTCTCTCTCTCTCTCTCTCTCTCTCACTCTCTCTCACTCTCTCTCTCTCTCACACACACACACACTCACTCATGGAAAACCGTAAGTCTGATCAGCCTGAATTGATATAGCAACTAACTTCAGAACAGTCTGAAAGTCTGAGCCGAGTTTGGTGGTTGTAGCCTTAAAACACTAGGAGGAGTAGCAGTCAACGGTTTAGTAAGAAGAATAGCATTTCAGTAAGTTCCCAAGCCAACTTAACTAGTGTGTGTGTGTGTGTGTGTGTGTGTGTGTGTGTGTGTGTGTGTGTGTGTGTGTGTGTGTGTGTGTGTGTGTGTGTGTGTGTGTGTGTGTGTGTGTGTGTGTGTTGTGAATTAGGCAGAGATTATTCATGAGAAGTTCTCCTGTGTGTACAAACACTAAATAATCCACTCAATTATTGGTGAATGAGAGCCAGTGTCAGTGTTTTGAAGGGTTTGAAGAGGAACTCGGGGAGATAAAGGAAAGAGGAGGTGTTAACATTCAGCATCTTATGATACATTATTGAGGTGGAGTTGGTCCGGGTGTGCCGGCTGGAACACCAAAGTTGGAGAAGGAATCCAGTTCAACAGATTTATTGGTACAAAGTATATGCAGAGGGGGAACCAGGATATAGTGGTTTGCATTAATCAGTATCTCTGTTCACATACAGGAGATGAACATGAATACTAGTGCAGAATGGTATCATCTGTTGCTTTATGTCCATAGAAGTGTATCAGCATATGCGTGTGGTCTGTAACAAACAAATAAAGGATATGTTCTAACAAACAATACTTCTTCTTATCACGATTACACTCATAACAGCAACATAAATGGCATTAATAAGCTACTGGCTTCCCTCAAACATAAACACAATGTGTCACTTGTATATAACAAAATAGGGCATTATCAAACATTATAAACAGCTTGCATTATTACACTACACTGGATGAGCACTCAAGTGCTGCTATATTTCACATTAGCGGCCATTTTGTATCATTATTCCTTTAACATCTCTATTAAGAGAACAGCAATCAACTTAGCTTGAGTAACAGTGAAATCTACAATACTCCCTTTCTCTCTGGACGCACACAACTTTAAACACTCAAAGTGACCTAATGATGACCATATAACAGCGGTCTGTCAGGGAATCTGTGTGGCTCGTTCTCGCTGAACACAGGCGATAGCGGATACGAGACTGATCGCGTGTGCACAGCCTCCACCGAATGCACTGCGTTCAGACAAAATAAAGGGAGGGAGGAAAGTGCTATTGTGCACCATAAACTGTCCACTATTAATGAGACTTTCACACAAAAAGTCAATTTCAGCTTGAAACAGACTTGATTTTGGAGTTGACTGGGATGTAGTGACTGTTTTCAAACAGCTTTTCAAAGGAAAGATAAAACATTAGTTTTTAAATCCTGCATAGAATGAAATAATTAAGTTGACAAAAGTTGTGGTTTTCTTTTGAAATGTTTAATGTATTAAATTCATGTCTTGCAAACAAATCACTACTTCATACATATTGTTACAGATATAAATAAGAGTGAAGAGTGTGTCATTGTTCTCTACA